>JAKCPI010025627.1:0-28584 GCA_023213315.1 Euborellia annulipes | reverse complement strand
ATATGTACATAAGATAAGTCAAATCGGTCCAGTTTCGAATAAAATTTAGGGGAATAAAAAGATGAAATCAATCAATTTGTCAATAATTTCAAAAGCTGGGAGAGCATCGATTTGTTTCTTCTTAATTCGATCTGCGCCCGGAGTGCAGCCAGGGAGCCTCGCTTCACTCTCGTCTAGGCTTTTCTTCACGCGCAGATTCGCTTTTCAAAAAATCTCTCCATCTCTCTTATTTTTCGTTGGATTTGGGAAAAATGCAAAACTGGTCTTTTCAATCAATTATAAAGCTATAGACATTTTTTTATTTAACTACGCCCACATAAAATGGGGGTTTATTTATTGCCTTTGACATCTTCAAATTTTAACTGCCTCTTTCATTTTCTAATTTATTGTTTTTTAATTAAATAAACACATTTAGGCCTTGATATTGATTGAATAACTTAGTTTATAAAATATTCAAGCAAAAACAATGAAATTTTAGCCTCAAAAACGTTCTGAAAATGATTAAAAATCGATTTTCCAAATTTATTTTGACATATTAATTTATTACTTTCTCTTAAAATTCAAAAATCAATTATTTTTTTGATGCTGCTCTCTTTTTGCTTTCAAAATTGTTTGAAGATCACCATGGGCGTAACTAGAGAGGGGGCCATGGGACCAGCTATCCTCCGGTGGGCCTGGAAAGCCCCCTATTTTCTCAATTTTTCTTGGGGCAAGGAGCTTTCTGCCCCCCCCCCCTAGCTACGCCCATGATAATTCAATGTAAACAAAAAACTTTAATGTTAATTTTCTCAAATCTCAGTAGCTGGCGTTTGACACACTAATGCGTAACAGGGTCCAATTATCATATGCTCCTTACACTAAAATGGTAGATTACTATCAAATTTTAGAGTAAATACCTGGAAGTAGTACTTTACCTAATAAGTCTTTTCAGAAATTATCAATATTTTTTTTTTGTCATATTATAATAAATTAATTTATTTTAAAATGTTTTTATTCTTTGACTTTTTTTCAAAAACTGAATAGTTTTTTGAAATAATCAACGAAGAAAAAAGACATTTTTTTGTTAAATATTTTTCATTAAAATAATTTATTTAATGTTTTAATTTGACAAATATAAAAAAAAAAATAATATTTTTATTTCTTTTATTGCTTCTGCGAATAAATGACGTCACGCGGTATTGTTTTCCAAACCGGTTCTCTAGACGTTGGACGGCAACTCTCTCTCCCCCCCCCCCCACCCCCCACCTCTCCACTCCTCTCCACTAGGTGAATAGATCGATAACACATGGTATGACTAAACGCACACCATACAAATTTTATTTTTTTGAAATGTCGTGTTTTTTTTTTTTTTGAATGAATCAAATATACATCATTAAAATAAGGGTTTTGAAAAGCCCTAAGATCAACCCTAACTTAAAATTTAATTGATCATTTTTAATTATTATTTTTTCCGAGCTGTGACTCAAAACGAGTAAATAATAAAAAAAAAAACTTTACAGATATTTGGGAGTTATATTAAAAATGCTACGAGACAATCGAAAATTTGATAGTATATTCCTCATTTAATGCTAAAACCCCTGCGAAAATTTCAAACCGTTAAAAAGTTATTATAATTAAAAAAAAAAATGTTATTTAACCAGAGTTGGCAGGTTTTATCCCGCCGAGTATAATATCACGGTTTTATACATGTATAAAACTATCGCGGATAAAATTAGGCCGATGTATAAAAGGTATAAAACTGTAAAAAACCAATCCTCCCCCCCTTGAAAAAACAGCTTAAAAGCTTATACATTTTATACGTTTTATCCGCGATTTTTGTATAAAACTGCAAAATCTTGTATAAAACCCAACTCTGTATTTAACATGTAGTCTAATGGAAATTCGTTCACTAAGCAGATTAAATTTAATTTTAGTAGTAAAAAAAATGCTACCAGATATTCCATACTTTCATAATATATAAAGTAGACTTTAAAGAACTTATTTCGCATCGGTTTATATTAATTCACTAAATCGTTTATGAGAAAAAAATTATAAATAGATGAAAAACTAGCACGGTGAAGCTAGCGGCCAATTTTTAAATGGCAACGTCGCATTAACAGACGCGCAGGCCATGTTTACTAATGTTAAAATATTATTTATTACAAATTAATTGATATCTCCTTAATTAGTGGACGTATAAAGATGAAAATTAGCATACATATACAGAATTAAATGCTGAATCGAAATATATAATTAAAATTAAGATAAAACCAGTGAATATAAATAAAATTAAGATATAACAAAAAATAAATAACTCCTAAACTAAAAGAGGTGCCCAAACGAAAAAATTAGGCTGAATAGAGGATTAAAATCTGAATACAATGATATATATATTAATAGGGTGGCCCCCGTCGGAGGGGGTGAAAAAAAAATAAAAACTACTTTTGTCAAATTGATGATATAGGTAGAAAATAATTTATAAGTCCTAAACAAATCAAGGTGTCCTAACAAAATTAATAGAGTAAATAGAGAATTTAACGCTGAATCCAATGATATATAGATAAATGGCTAGCCCCCGTCGGAGGGGGTAAAAAAAAATAAAAACTAAAATAATTTAGTTATAAGAATCGGCTGCTGGCTTATAACTCAATAATAAAAAGAGATGCCCAAACGGAAAAATTACCGTTAATTAGATAATTTAATTCTGCATCGAATGATATATATTTGAATAGGGTGGCCCCCGTCAGAGGGGGGTGAAAAAAAATAAAAACGACTTTTTTTTTTTAATAGCTCCTAAACAAGGCGAGGTGCCCAAACAAAAAAAATTGCATTTGATAGAGAATTAAAAGACGAATCCAATGATATATAGATGAATGGGGTAGCCCCCGTCGGAGGGGGTGAAAAAAAATAAAAACTGCTTTTTTTAATCAGATAACTTTAATTAAATCAATTAATTACTCGGAAACTAGACGAGGTGCCCAAACGAAAAAATTACCATTAATTAGAGAATTTTAAGCTGCATACACTCATATATAATTATTAAGGGTGGCCCCCGTCGGAGGGGGTGAAAAAAAAATAAAAACTACTTTTGAACTCGGTTATTATTTGATAAATTCATTAGTGTATAAGAAAGTGCGGCAACACTGTAGTCAGCTGACCGCTTTAGTTGAATATACTTTACAAACATTTGGTCACATAAAAAGAGATTAACAATAGACATGGGTCGATACGCGATTTTGCTGTACCAGGTACTCGCTGTTACAGGTACTTGTTCGTACCCGATATTTTTACCAGATATTTTTGTACCCGATACAAATTTCACTCAGCAACGCTAACTTCACATAAATACAAGTAACAGATTCGATACGTAGTATGAAATGTCATTTTACTAGAGACCAAATTAACATTTTTCAAAGTTTTTTACTCTGTATTTATAAATATTCTTGACTTGAAAAATCAAAAACTCATAATTATTCATTACTAAAGAGTTTTCCAAACTGACTGAACTGACATTTTAATGTCTCCAAATTTAAAATGTCATGTTATATACTGCACTAGAAAAAGAATTAACAAATTTCTTTACTAGCGAAAGAAATTTAATTTATTGAAGTTCATTATGTTTTTAAATTCACAGTTACTTGTATTTTTATTTTTTTAATTAATGTTTTTAAATAAAAAAATAGTTTCAAAGTAAAAAAAAGATAACTTATTTATTAAAAAAAGATTTTTTTTTTTCATTTCTCCTCTCTTTCTTAAAGTAAAGAAAAGAGAAATAATGTATTAGTAATAATTAGATTTGTATTTAATTATTATAGGGCCTAGTGAGAAAAGTAGAGTAAAAAATGTAAAAATGATTCGGAATGACGTTCGAAAAGCGCGCCAGAGCAATAGCGAAATTGCCCTGCCAGGAGAGAAGAGGCGGGGCGGAGCGTCGCGAGTTGAGGGTCGCAAGAGAGAAGGAATGAGAGAACAGGCGATACGAAAACTGTTTCGGGTAAAGAGACGACGCTCTAAAGTGAAGAGCAAGTATTTGATCAATGCGCAAGCGCGAGAAACCCAGTACGAGTCTAGTGGAGTATGCCTGAGTAGCTGTTACTCAAATACCTGATATTTTTTGCTCGCACCCATTATGACTTTCTGTTACTTTTTCATACCTGATACAAAATATCAGATTGATACAGTATCACCCATGTCTAATTAACAACCAATAACCGAATATGGATAGAATATTTCAAATAATTTATTATAATTATTTTTATAAAATTTATTTCATAATTCATTTGAGAGAAAGATTAACACAAGCTGACAACGTATGAATTATAACCTTACTGCATCCCTACAGTCACTAGATCATAGAAGAAGAGTATCTTCACTATCTCTCTTCTACAGGTATTACCATGGTCAATGCTCTGCCGAATTAAAATCAATTATCCCACCCAATGCAACATATTCACGGAACACAAGAGAGGCATCTTCCCAGCATCCCTATGCTGTTCAGATCACGACTAACAGAACAAATCAATTTCATTCTTCCTTTGTCCCCATGACCTCCCGGGATTGGAACAAGCTCCCTGCGTCTATCTTCCCCAAAACCTACAATCTTCAGACTTTCAAGTCTAACCTCAACAGGCATCTTCTCAGTTCCCGCAGTTGAGTTTCCCCTTTATGCTTCTCCTTTTTGTTTTTATTTTCTTCCTGGCTGCATGTGACTATTGGTCATTATAGGTCTTCGGACCTTATGCACCCATTCCAAAAAAAAAAAAAAAAAAAAAAAAATACATGCAGTGTTGTCACGTTTTCAGTCCATTTTGCAACAACGAATTAATAATATTTAATAATTTTTTTACCCATAATTTTCTTAAATAAATGCATTTCCATAGTGTTAATTTTTATTTGAGTGAATTACAAAATTTTTATAATCATAATAATTAAAATTAAAAATTTTTGTGATGAGAAGTTTAAATCGAGGTACAATCACTGCCAAAAGCTAGTTAAATTTTTTTTCATTTTATTCTATTTTTCTTATTTTAATGAAATTTTTTTTGAAAATTTTTGATTTCCCAATAAGCGTTATACATTTCTTTTATTCTGTTACTATTTTTTTTAACTAATTTAACGTAATTATTCACGAATTCTTAAATTTTAGTACTTTTGTATCTCCCAAACATCATTAAACAAGAATATAAAATTTTTATTAATATGTAAAATGAGCAATTTATGGAGAAGTGTTAATGGAATTTATTTTTCTGATTGTCTCTGCACCCAAAGACTTGGCCAGGAGACGCGCACATCTCTTGGCTGGACCTTTTTCGCCAACACTCGAGTATTTGCCTCTCAATCTGTGGCAAAAGGCAAACCTGACTCTTTAACACAATTCTAAAGACGTTGGAAAGTTTTGGTTAATTTACGCCCCATTAAAATAAGGGTTTATTCAGGGCTGCATTTCAAACTTGCGTTTTTTTAATAATTTTTTAGTTTTTTTTTTTTAATTAAATAAATAAATTTAGGCCTTAATATCGATTGAATAAATTAGTATATTCAATATTCTATCAATGAGAATAATATTTTGATCTTGAAACGTCTTAAAAGATAAATTTAAATCAATTTATTATTACAGATTATTCTTTCTATTTAAATTAATAAAAAACTATAGGAAAATAGTGAATAGTCCATTTGAACCAGCTATATTTTTATTATATTTAGACACCTTTTATTTATTTATTTCTCTCCATTTGAATGATCAACAGACATTGCAAAAAAAAATCTCTCTTTTAGTTTTGTCTGGAGATTTGGCAACGTGGTGACGTTCCGACTTGGCAACAGGCATGTGAGCGCGTGTGTGTGTGTGTCTTGCCTCTAGTTTGAGCTGAAACGTCTCGAGGCTCGTTTGTAATAGAACGCGATTCGCGAATTTCAGTGTAATTTTATTATTTGTGTTTCTACTGTGTGTGTGTGTGTTATAAACACGACTCCGAGTGGATAATTCCTCTTTCAATCGGTATGTTCTAATTATTTATTTTTTATTTATTATAAATAATAAGAGCCCTGAATGTCGGCTTGGAGGGAATTGTTTATTAGTTGCCCAAATCGCCGTCAAGAGAGAGGATGGCGCTAGCTGACGGTTTATCAAATTTACTCCTTTCACTTGTCAGGCTGTTGAAGTTTTCAGAAAGGGGCTGTGAATGTTTATTAAAGAAAACAAACTTGAATTTTTTATAATAAATTAGAGAGCTCTAGGAAGGGAGGGAGGGGCGATCAGCTGACCCCCCCCCCCCCCTCCAGTCAGGAAATGATCTTTCTACGTCTATTAATATTTATTTTTTTCTTTTATCATCCATTTAAATGTTATGAAATAAATAAAACCTGTTCTTTTTTAAGTTAATTTTTGTCCGTGCTACCAAATAACTTGAATTTCTCTTTTGAACGATATCTAAAATATTACCAAGCAAATTCAAATCGTGTCTTTTTTTAATTTAATGCTAAATCTGAAGGTATTTGATTCTAAAAAAATCAAATCATTCGAATTTCAACAAAATTATTCATTTAAGAGGTCAGTTTTTGTGTTTGAGTGTCAACACCAGACAAACTCTTTGGGCATTCGCCACCAAATTTTTTTATTTTTAAGCGCTTTATAAACTTATTCTAAATCACAAGTTTCATCAAAATTTTTTGATAAACTTGGAAGCTATTAACGCGAAGAGGTCAGTTTTTGTGTTTGAGTGTCAACAACAGACAAATCCTTGGACCTATCGCCACCAATTTTTTTTTATTTTCAAGGGCATAATAAACTTATTCTAAATCGCAAGTTTCATTAAAATTTTTCCATAAATTTGGAAGTTATTAACGTGAAGAGGTCAGTCTTTGTGTTTGAGTGTCAACACCAGACAAAGTATTTGGGCTATGGCCACCAAATTTTTTTTATTTTCAAGCGCTTTATAAACTTATTCTAAATCACAAGTTTCGCCAAAATATTTCAATAAACTTGGAAATTATTAACGAGAAGATGTCAGTTTTTGTGTTTGAGTGTCAACACCAGACAAATTCTTGGACCTATCGCCACCAATTTTTTTTTTATTTACAAGGGCTTTATTAACTTATTCTAAATCACAAGTTTCATTAAAATTTTTTGATGAACTTGGAAGTTATTAACGAGAAGAGGTCAGTTTTTGTGTTTGAGTGTCAACAGCAGAGGCGGCGGGCCCGAGCCAGAGTAGGCGGACTTTCCAAAGTCAGTAGTAATTTAATAAACATGTAATGATGATTTATGATGATAGACTAATGTAATAGGTAGTTGCATAAACAAGACATGTATGTTTGTATATATGTATGTATGAATTAAATATCCTAATGCAATAGGAACGTTTGATGTGTGAGAGAGAGTTCGCCTTTTGTATGCCCTTTTTGGCGGAGGGTGGGGGGGGAGGAGTCTCTATCTATTGTCTAGAGAAGTAAACAGGTTCACAAAATACCCTGCCTTTTGAGGGGGCGTTTGTTGCCTGTCACGCTCCCCCCCCCCCTCCAACCCCTCCCTCTCCCCAACTACAAATAATAATTGAACGGAAGTGAAACATCAATTTCATGAATTTATAATCCATTAATGCTATATTATTTAGAATTGACTTTAGCTTTCAATTTTGCTAATAATAGAAGAAATAAAAAAAAAAACCGTTTTAGGGCACTGTTCTAATTAACTAGCTATCCCTCGGATAAGATGACTTTTGTTTAATGGGGTAATTACCCCCACTCCCCGAGATTTATATATTTGGAAATATTTTATTTAAAACTAAAAAACTTGGAGAGGGAGGGGCAAGTGCCTCTCTGCTCCATCTCCCAATTGACGTCAAGCCCCCTCCCCCCTGCCTACGCCTTTGGTGTAGAAATATAATTTTTATTATGTTTTAGTAAAATAAAAGCTTATTATTTGAGAAAAGTATTTTTATTTTAAAGTTAGATAGCATTTTTGAGCCCCGGCAGGCAGACTCTTGGTCTTCTAGTCTACTAGCTTTTTTTTTTGGATATTTCTATATAGGGTGTCTGCAAAGTATTATTTTGAAATATTATTGTGAATAAATATAATTTTTTTTATTTCAATTAAATAAAAGTTATTATATGGACACTGTTATGCAATGGTGTGTCAAAGACCAAAAAAATTCAAAATTGAGTTAAGCACGGAATATTGTTTCAAATGCTTTAATTAATAGTATTTTTTTATGAAATATCTCCTAAAAAAATTTATATTTAATGTAAAAGCATAAAATTATTTTTACAATATTTCAATGCAGGATTTACATTTTGCAATAATGATTTATGTTCCTATCACGTTGTTTTTTATGGTGTTAACAACCAATAAAAACTTATATAAACTTAAATAAACCAAAATCCTTTTTTTTTGAAAAATGAGAAATGAATTCGTAGATGTCAAAATTTAATTTTTTGATATTATTCCTGATAATGATGATGAGGATCAGTACGATTTCGATATTAAGTCAATTTCATTATAACTTTGATTTACTGTTGCCATGTTCACTTCCATTCAGGAATTAATTGATGAGAAAATTTTGTTATCACTTTGTATTTAATTTTAAAATATTAATACTATTTAAAATTGATTAATGTAATTTTGATGATAAGTGTCTAAGCTATTAGTATTAAATATAACCATAAAAGAACTTTAATAATATCTTCGTTTTAATTTTTGAATTATAACCTAAAATTATTTTATTTATTATCAAGAGACTTTGAAGCATTTTTGCATATTGCAAATTGGACTTGGAGAATTTTGCAAAAATAATTTTTTACATTTTATTGTTTTTCTCTAAATTAGTCGTATTTTTAGAGATAATTTATGAATATCTGCCATAATTACAGTATTTACTTGCACAATTGACAAAAAAAATGATATATAATCTAATCAAAAAAAACTTTAATGTTGATTTTCTCAAAACTCGATGTTTGGTCTTTGACACACCATTGCATAACAGGGTCCATATATTCTTATTAAAAATAAATAACATCATGAGGGAAAAGCGTATTGATAAACTAATCTAAAAAAAATTTAAAAAAAATTATTAAAATTATTTTATTTAATATCAAGGGACTTTGAAGCATTTTTACAAATATAATATTGAACTTAAAGAATTTTGCAATCATGTGTCATGGGACTTTGAAGCATTTTTACAAATATAATATTGAACTTAAAGAATTTTGCAATCATGTGTCATGGGACTTTAAAGCATTTTTACAAATATAATATTGAACTTAGAGAATTTTGCAATCATGTGTCAAGGGTACTTTGAAGCATTTTTACAAATATAATATTGAACTTAGAGAATTTTGCAATCATATGTCAAGGGACTTTGAAGCATTTTTACAAATATAATATTGAACTTACAGAATTTTGCAATCATGTGTCAAGGGACTTTGAAGCATTTTTACAAATATAATATTGGACTTAGAGAATTTTGCAAAAATAATTTTTTATATTTTTTTGTCTATTCTCTAAATTAGTCGTATTTTTAGAGATAATTTATGAATATCTGCCATAATTACAGTATTTACTTGCACAATTGACAAAAAAATGATATATAATCTAATCAAAACAATTTAAATCAGAAAAACTTTAATTTTCTCAAATCTCGGTATCTGGCGCTTGACACACAATTGCATAACAGGGTCCAAATATAGATCTTTGTAGAAATGAAAATTAAAATGCTTGTGTTGGGGAGATGTGTATTCTTATTCTATTAATATGATTTATTTTTCAATTTGAATATTTACACACAATGTTTGTGTCGCTATAAATTACCACAAGAACGAAAGAAAAGAATTAATTAATCGTCTGGTCAGCAGCATCCACTGCTTAATTCCAAGTAAACAAACCAGTATATCAGAGAGAGAGAGAGAAAATTAAAGAATAATCCTGGAAAAATAGATTAAAAAAAAAAAAAAAAGGGATAGGCAGGCTATTGACAATACTTGGTCATTGTGTGTGAAGAAGAAAAAAGGGCGCTACGAGTTATGAGCTTTTTTTTTATTTTTTTTTTGAGTCTCGATTAACTATTTTCATATATCTTGAGAAAATTCTATTCTTTTGGCACCGTGCCGATATTACCGAAATCATCTCTTAAAAAAAAAAAAAAATAACGCCAACTTTATTCAGTGACAATGGCTAAGTGGATCCTCTCGCGTATTTATTTATTTATTTAATATCTATTTCCCTCTCTCTATTCTTTAGAAAAAGTCGGATTGAGGGATTTATTTAATGGACAATAGAGAGATCATTTATTAAGTTTTTTTTTTTTTATTTAAGAAATTCAAAAATCCCGTATAAAATGTTAATATTATTTAATTTTTAAAAATACGTCATTACTATCATCTCAAATTATGAAGATGACAGTAATATAAAAACATGAAATATTTCACCTAACCAAAGGGGTATTACCCCCCCCCCCCGAGAAACATCTCTGGATCCGCCCTTGCACCTAACAGGGTTATTATTATTTGAAATTCTTACCCCGTTTATTTGCTCGAAGTACTTTGGTACACGAAGACACACACCGTCCTCTGGCCGTAGCACTACCGGCACCCCGTGAAGTTACACTCTCGTATCTCTAACTCCTCCTCCTGCGTTCATTTCTAGCTAGTGAATTAATCCTTGTTTCTCTTCTATGCTAGGCGAGGATGTCCTAGTTTGAGGAGGGACTCTTCTTTACGTCCCTTCCACGGGATGGGATGCCACAGCAACTTGCAACTTTTTTTAGGAGAGTTTCTGTGAGGAGCAATCGTGGGTCAATTAAAAAGCTTGACCCATCGGTCATAGGTTCGCCATCACTGTTCTATAGATATCCACAATTTTCAATGAATCTATTTGCAATTAAGTACACATATAGTACATGAACCAGCGAGTAACGTAGTAATCAAATTTCTTCAAAATGGGAAGTTGGCTTGGAAATTAGAGAGGAAGTTAGTAGCTACCAGCTTTCCAAGTATACGACTAGGGCTGTGGGAGGAACCAGTTGAAAAAATAAGAGAGCAGTCATAAAGGGTGCTGTGCCCACTCGGTATCCTTCCTTAACTTCTTAACACTCGCATTGCAACAAGAAATATCCTAAATTGCTAATAAACTTGCCCGCCGAAGGCGAGCAGCTTACTTACCGCCTAGTAAACAAATCCTCAAACATGCACTGGATTGGAATATTGGATCTCACCACAAAAGCCCTCAGGCAACTCTACGAGGAGAGGGAGTTGCTGTGACATCCCGTCCTGTGGAAGGGACGTAAAGAAGGTTCCCTCTCAGTGATGAATTCTTCGAAAGGAGTCGGTGCTGAGGGAGTCCCTCCTCAAACTAGGACATCTTCCCTAGCAGTGAAGGAACCGAGTGGAATCAGAAATAAGGATTAGTTCACTAGCTAGAGACGAAAACAGGGGGAGGAGTTAGAGATAGGAAATAATGTAACTTCACGGGGTGCCGATAGATGGCTACCGCCAGAGGCCGGTTGGGTTTGAGGTGTGTGTTCTCGGGTAAATAAAGGGAATCCCGATAGGATCAAATAATAATAATTTACTTGGTTTAGAGATCTCGAAAATTATTTTTCCGAATTTCAATATACAGGAGGATTGTTTTCTAAATTAAAACTAAATTAATATGATATCAGCATTTTTTATTTTTTTTATACCCATATTATTCAATTGATACTTGATAAATTTCATTTAGAGTCAGGTGAGATGTTAGAATTCAGAGAAATGAAGCCAATAAATAAATGAGCAAATAATATTCCAAGTACTCTCTCTACAAATGCAACTAAATTAATTATTATTGTTTGAATCTCATGTTACAAGAACAAAAAGGGCGAAAAAACAGTGATCGGAATCCCTCCTTTAAACATTAATTAATTTTGTTGCACCGCGGAGAGGGCCATTCGATATCAAATAGACAACAACAACAACAACCAAAAAAACAAAATAGTTCATTTTCCATCGAATGACGTTGGTGATTCAAAAAAATATATTATAAAATTGAATACTTTGTTGATGAGTTGATGACAACGCCCTTTGAATGCACCGATATTGAATTTAAGGTTGTTCGGACATTAAAGCACTAGTAATAATTAATGTAATTAGTGTAATTAATTAATTATTAAAAAAATTGAAATTTAACATGCAGTCTATGGGGAATATCGACGAAACGCACACATATTGAATTATATAGACACCTCTGCAATAGATACAAAAACAAAAAACTTACATTTTATCAATTCACTTCCGTAGAATACGTTAAACACAAAATCAAAAGTTTCTGCCGAAGGCTTTTAAAGATATTTTAACAAGAAAGTCAAAAATGACGTCAAAAATGACAGTCGCCAATATTTAAAAATAAGACTCAGACCAGTGTGGCAGCGTCGCATAAAATAATACTCTTTTCTCGCTGTCAGTTACATTTTTTTTTTTTCATTTTACGATATTTTTTCTCGCAAATCGTCCATTGTGTTTAAACTGATTTGCATTAAACATTGTAATATATTAAATAAAATAAAATTGAAGGCTTTTAAGATTTAAAATAGTTATCTGATGGATGCAATGTTGCCAGTTCTATATTACGTGAAAAATTGCTCAAGTCAAAAGTCATTCATTTATTATTTTTGATAATTAAATTATTAACTTAATTAATACAATTATAAGCTCTGATAGGTCACGACTAAATTATAATAAGGAATTTTAAAATAAAGCACTCTATAATTTGGATTAATTAATATTTATTAATAGCAACACGAAATTTGTTGTCCTTTTTATCAAAATAGACTGTTTAATGATAAAAACGAATCTGTAATTAGATTTTGACTATCTCGTACCGTTTTGTCAAAAAAAAATAAATACAAACGTTATTTTAACATATAGGCCCTATTAATATACAATAATATCATATTAATAAATCTCTCGTTTTCTACATGAATAATGTGTAAACTTAATCGAAAGTTGTGTTCTGTGCTTGTTACACCAGATTTTTTTGTGTCGACGTATATTTAGTTCCCGACAGTACGGAACATTTGAATTCAGATGTAAAATTTATAAGTATGTGAAAATATTTATATTTAGTTACCATGGCAACCATTTCTCTTATCTTCCCTATGAAATACAAGAGTAAAGTGGTCTTCAGAAGATTTCAATTGCAAAATGAGAATATATATTTTAAAGAACATCTAAAAATTAAATGATTTATGAATTTTAAACAAAATTGTTGGAGGAAATTTTGAGAAAATCGAAAAAAACTAAAAAAAGTACATCAGTAAAGTATTAGTAGTCTTTGGCCAATTTTGTTCAAAAGTTTCATGTTACGTCCCGGGGGGTCTCTAACTTAAATATAAAATTTCAACCTCCTAGCACTTTTCAATCTTGAGATATTTTGTTCACAGTCAGATACACACACTCACACATTGCTGATCATTTGATTTCTGAAATTTGCTCCGCTTGTTGAAAAGGTTGGCTACCCTGTTATAAAGAATAAAAGAAGCCCCCCCCCCCACCCCTTTTAACCTCTTTACTTTATAATCTTAAAGAGAGAGAGTAATATAAACTTTTCTTAGAGAAAACATACAAGTAAAGGTGTTTGGTATAATAATTTAATCCCCTTGTCCGATTTCTCATCTTCCCTTTTCTTAAGGGATATTTATACTCTCGAAGATATTACCAAGGTATACTTATCTCCCAAATGATGATGATATTCTTTAGAAGCACAAACAAAAAAAAAAAAAAAAAAAAAATAATCACAATCAAGATCTGAGAGACGAGAATCGCCTCTTATCAGAGAATATTTTTATATCCTTAATATGGCAGTTTAAATAATTTATTTTTGTAAATAAAAAATTATTCCGATAATTCATACCAGTTATCGGGATTTTCTTTTGGGGCCGGTAAATACGAATCGGGCCACAAACTATCGGGATTGCACTGTAAGCTTATAATATATTTTTTTTTTTAACTTTTGCACCCCATTAAACAATCTGACCTTTAGACGCTCAGCCGTTGCCATAAAAAGGTTGCTGTTACTTACCTGAAACAAAGAAAAAATAAAAATTTAGTAAAGTATTCATAGCCAAAAATATCTAAATATCTACATGCATTAGTTAAGGTTGTTCGGACATTAAAGCACTTTGTTAGATTAAAAGCTAATTTTTTAATATGTTATTAATAGAGACCGGATTTTAAGCAAAATGCTTATTGCTCAATTTTATAAGCGGCCATTAGATATTTAATTTCTACACGAATTAAGAAAAACTAAGTGTATTGAGATTGCATTTTTTATGCTTTTTTTGCTTTTTTTGAGTTTTCATGCTTTTTTTTCCCTTTCGTGCTTATTTGAACTTATTTTACGAATATTTATAATTTTTTTTTTTTTTATTAAAAAATACACTTTTTTCCCATTCACACACGCATACACCAGGGACGTATATAAGGGGGGGGGGGGAGGGGGCCCGCCCCCAAAAAAAAAATTTCCAAAAACCCCACAATGCGAAAAAATATAGCCCTGTAAAAAAAATTTTTTTCCGCAGGGTAAAAAAATTTGGTTCTGTGAAAACAAAATTTTTCGCAGGGCGGGGCGGAATAAATTTAGTTTCTTTAAAAAAAAATTCGTATACGCCATTGGTATGAGTATAAATTGCTTATGAGATGCTTTTTTTCAATTTTTATGCTTATTTAACAACTTTTTATTCAAGTTTTTTATGCTTTTTTAAGCACTTTTTTTTCCATTTTTTTATGCTTTTTTGTCCGGTCTCTAGTTATTAATCACTATCACATACTTATAAAATAAAATTTTGAAGCAGATCTGACGCAGGGTTATCGTGTAATTAATTTTTAAAAAATTTAAATTTAACATATAGTCTATGGGGAATATCGACGAAACGCACACATATCGAATTATATAGCCACCTCTGCATTACATACAAAAAACAAAAAAACTTACATTTTTATCAATTCACTTCCGAGGAATACGTTAAAAATAAAATCAAAAGTTTCTGCAGAAATCTTTTAAAGATATTTATTATTATTTAACAAGAAAGTCAAAAATATCCTCAAAAATGACAGTCGCCATTATTTAAAAATAAGACTCAGACAAGTCTTGCAACGTCGCATAAAATAATACTCTTTTCTCGCTGTCAGTTACATTTTTTTTTCCATTTTACGATATTTTTTCTCGCAAATCGTCCATTGTGTTTAAACTGATTTGCATTAATCATTGTAATATATTAAATAAAATAAAATTGAAGGCTTTTAAGATTTAAAATAGATAGTTGATGAATGCAATGTTGCCAGATCTATATTACGTGAAAAACTGCTCAAGCCAAAAGTCATTCATTTATTATTTTTGGTAATTAAATTATTAACTTAATACAATTATAAACTATGATAGGTCACGACTAAATTATAATAAGGAATTTTGGCATTCAAAATTTTCATTTTATTAAAAAAAATATAGACTCTATTATGACTTACAGGGTACTATCCGAACAACCTTAAATTGTAATAATTTATTAAAATGATATGGATTTGTGTTAAATTTACTTAGAAATGTATAAGATATTAAAATTTAATAAATTACAGTATCATTAAGATAGATTAGAATAGATCTTAAGAAGAAACAAAGAGCTTGACAGACAATCGGACACTCTGTAATTATATAGATACATATAAGATTTTTGTATTTGTTTATAAATTTGGACTTCTGGAGTTTTGATGAGCACATCACACAACTTTCGATTACCGAACAATTTCTATTCTGTGCGTTCAGTCACAACATATATTTTTTTTTTTTATTCAGATAGGTTCACCCACCGTCTATGTCACGTTTTACAGAAAGAAAGCGATGAAAAAGCGGGTCATACGGAAAATTAGAACCAATTTCATTAAGAACTGTCTACTTCGTTGTTCGTCTTCTTCTGCTTCTTGACTTGGCTCAAAAGGAGAGGAGAGGACTTATTATTAATTTCAACAGGCCAATTGACTTTTTAACAAAACCCTCCTATATATCTTTGTCTTTTCGCTAACTAATTTAAAATAATAATAATAAAAAAATCTGGTGTGACTGGCGCACAGCACACAACTTTCTCTTACCTTCGGTAATCGAAAGTTGTGTACTGTGCTTGTCACACCAGATTTTTTGTGTCGGCATGTATTTAGTTTCCGACAGTACAGTATATTGGATTTTCAAGATGTAAAATTTATAAGTATGGCAAAATATTTATATTTTGTTACCATGGCAACCATTTCTCTTATCTTTTCTATGGAGTACAAGAGTAAAGTGGTCTTCAGAAGATTTCAATGACAAAATGAGAATATACATTTTATTGAGAATCTAAAAAATAATTGATTTTTGAATTTAAAAAAAAATCGTTGGAGCAAATTTAGAGAAAATCGAAAAAAACTGAAAAAGTGCATCAGTAAAGTACTAGTACTCTTTGGTCAATTTTGTTCAAAAGCTTCGTGTCACGTCCCAGGGGGGTGCCTAACTTAAATATAAAATTTCAACCTTCTAGCTCTTTTCGTTCTTGAGATATTTTGTTCACAGACACACAGACAGACAGACAGACAGACAGACACACACACACACAGACAGACCATGTCGCGAAAACCACTTTTTTGGATTCAGGGGACCTCAAAACGTGAAGATCCATCAAAATCTCGACATCGAATTTTTGACATGAAACCAATACTTTCTCTCTCTCTATATATTAACATATATATAGAGGTAAGAGAAAGTAAAAATGCTCTTTTTTTTCTTAGATAGAAAATTTATATTAGTTGATTTTTTTATTTTTTTAATTCCATCTACGTATATACATAATTGCGGAATGTCCATTTGTCTGTCTGTCATTCTCTGTTTGGCCAACTTCCCATTTTAATTTCGATTCATATAGAGGACATGATTGAGAGCCTAAAAAAAATCTGGTGTGACTGGTCGCACATTACACGGAAGTTGTATTCTGTGCTTGTCACACCAGATTTACACCAGAAATATTTATATTTTGGTACCATGGCAATTCTATCTTTCCTATGAAGTACAAGAGTAAAGTGTGCTTTAAAAGATGTTAATGGCAAAATGGGAATATATATTTTAAAGAGCATCTAAAAAATAATTAATTTATGAATTTTAATCAAAATTGTTGTACCGAATTTTGAGAAAATTAAAAAAAACTGAAAAAGTACATCAGTAAAGTACTAGTACTTTTTGGCCGATTTTGATTGAAAGCTTATTTTCACGCCTCCGGGGGGTACCTATCTTAAATATAAAATTTCAACTTCCTAGCTCAATTTCTTCATGCTTTAAATTGAACACACACACACAGACAGACCATGTCGCGAAAACCATTTTTTTTGGATTCAGGGGACCTCAAAACGTGTATATCCATCAAAATCTCGACATCGAATTTTTGACATGAATCCAATACTTTCTCTCTATATATATTAATATATATAGAGGTAAGAGAAAGTAAAAATGGGGAGGCTAAAAAAATTCCTGAAAATAGATTTATTTACCCATAGAAATGCATTGGGTTATGAAAAATTAATTAAATCTCTCAAATGAAAAATAATGAAAATTGTTATCTAATTAATAATAATTAAAAGAAGATAAATTTTTTAAGATATATTTGAAAAATTAATTAAATCTCTCAAATGAAAAATAATGAAAATTGTTATCTAATTAATAATAATTAAAAGAAGATAAATTTTTTAAGATATATTTGAAAAATTAATTAAATCTCTCAAATGAAAAATAATGAAAATTGTTATCTAATTAATAATAATTAAAAGAATTTAAATTTTCAAATTATATCTAATTTAAATTTATTAAGATATATTTCTTTAATTATATTGTAGAATAATAATTATTGAGATTTAATTTTAGTTTTAATTAATTAAATCATTACAAAATCTTTAACTTTGAAACTACTTGACCAATTTCCATTTTTTCCAAATCATCACTCGAGAGGTTTGAACTCGAGCTCTTGATTTCTTCTCTTTACATGTATGACGAAGCCTTTACCATCTCGACTACTTTCTTTGTTAAGAATATTATACTTTTTTAAGCTACTTAAAATTGATTCAATTAAAGTTCGAAACGACAGTATATGAAAAATGATAGAAAAATCATATTTTATTTTTACAGCATAGGCCCTGCCCGGGCATGTATTATCTATTTGGTACAGTATAGGCCTATAATAAAATTAATATATACAATATATATAAAACTTTTAAATGATTTACTATCTTTTTCATCAATCGTTTTCGGATAATCAAATTTCTACTTTGACTTGCATTTGTGGACGGATTTCAATGGAATTCCCTTTAAATTAACATGGAATTTATTGGGGATGGTTTTAATCTAGATTAAGGGTAAGGAATATTTCTTTCATTAATATAAAGAAAAATACTGTAAAAATCCGCCGGAAGCGGGCATTGCGGCTAGTATGTTTCTAAAAAAAATAAAATTATTAAATTTTAAATGCAGATTATTCTTTTTATATGCTTTAAAAAAATAATAATAAAATTTCTCTCTCTTATTTAACGATTCATTAATTATAATTCATTAGCCTGTCGAGTAAATTAATTGTGTAGCTGTGTGCACATTTTGAATTCAAATAAAACACAAAAAGATAAAAGGTTGTCTTAAGATTTCGGATTCCATCTGGTCCCTTGTGTCCCCCCCTCCCTTATATATACAATAAAGCCCTTTCGAGCGTTTATTTTTACGACTTAAGCCAATTAAGCAATAAAATTAACACCCCCACCACCACCACCGCCGCCATTTGCTCTTTTTATTTTATATCTCTCATTCTCTCTTTGGTAAAAAAAGGGTGACATATTTAGAAAAAAGTTTTTTTTTTTTTTTTTGTTTCTTTATGGGAAAAAGTTTTGTTTTTATGGAGGGTCAATAAAATGAGTAAAGGGGGAGGGTAATTAAATAATTTTTTCTTAAATCCCCATCTCAACTGTCCGCTGGGAACGTGGGTTTGACCCTCTTAACCTCCCCCTTCCCTGTCTGTTGTGTGAAATATCTTTTACCCCTTTTTTTGATTCATTGTATTTATAATACCCTTATTTCAAAAATATTATTAAATTAAGCTTGAAAAATAATATTAATGATATGTAAGGCGAAGAAGGAGTCGAGGAAGCGGTGGACGAATGTTTATTGTTTATAGTAATTAATTGTGATACGCAGTCGGCGATTTAATAAATGTTCTTCTGTTAAATTCTGAGTACGTTATTTACTGGCGGACACGCGAGTCATTGGCGCTACATTGGTGACCCCGACGTGCGGGTGAGTACCATTTTTTAATATAAAGAAAAAACAACGTAATAAAAGATAGCGAGACATGAGCGAGCAGGAAATTTCGCGCATTGCAGTCAAGGCTCCGCCATTACCCTGCCCTTTGGTTTGCCCAAATAGAATCGCAATTTATTACGTCAAAAATAACTGCAGACGCGACCAAATTTCACTGTGTAGTGGCAGCGATTGAGAGCGATGTTTTGGCTCAGGCAAGCGATATAGTGCTCAATCCGCCGGAAGATAACATGTATGGAACGCTGAAGGATAGGCTTATCGAGCAATTTTCGGAATCTCAGAACAAGAAATTGAATAGAGTTATTCAGGAATTGGAACTGGGAGACAGGGAGTTGTTGGCTGTCTACCTCTCCATCAAGCATTTCCGCCACCTATTGGAAGGTAGAGAATTCGTAATTTTTACAGACCACAAACCATTAATTTATGCTTTTCAGCAGAACCCAGAGAGGTGCTCCCCCCGACAGCTAAGGCAGCTAGATTTCATCAGCCAATTTACGTCGGACATTCGTCATGTGGCAGGACGAAGCAACTCGGTAGCAGATGCGTTGTCAAGAATAGAAGGAATCAGCTTGGTAAAAGAAATAAATTTACAGCAGTTTGCCAAAGCGCAAAAGGATGATGAAAGCCTAAAGCATTTGCGGGTTTCAGGAGATACGGCATTGAAGTTTAAGGAGGTCGATATTCCTGGGAGCGATTTGAAAGTTACCGTGGACACATCATTGGGAAGAAATCGGATATATGTTCCTGGCAAGTTCCGAAGAGCGATTTTTGATAATTTTCATAATTTGGCTCATTCAGGTACAAAAGCAACGACAACATTGATTTCTAAAAGTTATGTATGGCAGAACTTGAGGAAGGACTGCGCAAACTGGGTGAAAGCGTGCATACCTTGTCAGAAAGCGAAAATAATTAAACACAACAGGACAGTTTTGGAAAGTTTCAGGCCTCCAGCGGAGCGGTTCAGTCAAGTACACGTCGATCTAGTCGGACCGTTACCTCCCTCGCGTGGCTTCACCTATTGCCTGACCTGTATTGATAGGTTTACCAGGTGGCCAGAAGTAATACCATTAGTGGACGCTACCGCGGATTCAGTCGCTTCGGCATTCATGTTCGGGTGGATAGCACGGTTTGGCGTACCGGACGTAGTGACCAGCGATCAAGGTAGACAATTTGAGTCAAGCCTTTTCACAAAAACTTTGAAATTGTTTGGGATTCAACGCATCCGCACTTCTCCATACCATCCTCAAGCGAATGGGATGGTGGAGCGTTTTCATCGGACCCTGAAAGCGGCTATCAGGTGCTACACGGACAGCGACTGGGCCACGACCCTACCGTCAGTTCTGCTCGGCCTGCGCGCGGCGATGAAGATGGATTTAGGAGCCAGCCCGGCGGAAATGGTATATGGGACCACCCTCAGGCTACCGGGAGAATTCTTTCTAAATAACGAGGACCCCGAGGAAATCCTGCCGTTCGCAAACAAGATAAAGGACATAATGAACAAGCTTAAACCAGTACCGATGGAAAATAGAAATTCGAGGACTATTTTTGTGAACAAGGAGCTGGACAACGCGTCCCACGTTTTCATTCGAAACGATGCTATTAAACCAACATTAAAACCCAAATATGATGGACCGTATAGGGTATTGAAGAAGTTCAAAAAATGTTTTCAAGTCCAGGTAGGGAGTAAAGAGGTAGTAGTATCTGTCGACAGATTAAAACCCGCGTTCATACTAAAAGAAGAAATGAAGAGTGACGAAGGAGGAAAGAAAGAAAACCAGATAAGCCAGCAAGAAAGAAAACTGCAAGAGGCAAACTCGAAAGAGAAAGTGACACGATCAGGACGAAGAGTTCACTTCCCGAAGTACCTGCAAGAAAACTAGAAGGGGGGTAGTGTAAGGCGGAGAAGGAGTCGAGGAAGCGGTGGACGAATGTTTATTGTTTATAGTAATTAATTGTGATACGCAGTCGGCGATTTAATAAATGTTCTTCTGTTAAATTCTGAGTACGTTATTTACTGGCGGACACGCGAGTCATTGGCGCTACAGATATGAATAGTTGACTAAAACCACCACAGTAAAAATCTCTAATTATTAAGCAAAAAAAAAAATTTTTTTTGAAAATTAATTCATTAGCAATTTTTTTTTTATTCATATTTTTTAAAATTTATAAAAACAGTATTAATGTTATGTTGTATATATATAGAGAGAATTTCATTGAGAGGTTAATACAACCACAGTAAAATTCTCTACATAATTTAAAAAAAATAATAATTTTTATGAAAATCCGTCCAGTAGTTTCGAAGTTTGTGCTTTATAAACGTAACAATACATTCTTATAAATTTTATTTTAATAATTGTTATTTAATTGATTAATTAAATTAATATTAATTATCTAATGAAATTTAAATTAAATTAATTTAATTAGAAAAATACAAAAATAAAACCAACAATGCTTATAGCAACAAAGTGTAATTAATAAATAAAATAAAATTGTTGATTAATTTAAGATTAAAAAAAAAAATTTAATGGGATTTAAATAGAAAATAAAAGCAACAATGTCTAATTAGTAAATGCATTGAATTCAAAATCCAGACAAATAAAAAAAAAATACAGTATGCAGCTCTAGATATTTTATTTTATTTTTTTTTTAATTAATTTTTTACACACACACACACACACACACACATACACATTTCTAAAATAATTATTTTGCATAAATGAATTTATAAACTATTTTTACGATAATGAATACAGTATTCTCTACCTTTAATTTCTAATTCATATGTTTTTTAATAAATCCCCTGTTTTTATATTGATTAATTACACGATTGGATGGATTTTAATTTATCAACGCTGATGTGGAATAAAAAAAAAAAAAAAAGTTAAAATTAATAATGTTCTCGTATTGTTTCTATGTTCACCGGTATATTTTCTTACAACTTACACCTCCAATGAAATAGCTGAGTAAATTAAAACCAAAAGCACAAGATAATATGTTTCAATATTGGTATAAACACTTGATAATTATTTAGTATGTGTATCTTTTCCTTATACAAATGAATATCATATATTGAATCATATCACCTAATGTTTTTAGTTTTAATTTACTTAATTGACCAATTCCTCTATTTTTATTTTAAAACCCACGTAATAAAATTTTTCATTTTTTTTAGTGATAATTTTATTGTGGAATTCATTTTATACCAATAAATATTATATATTTAAACAGATCATCTAGTGTTTTTATCATGTTTTGGTCATTCAGTGTCGTCTAATAGAGGGAGACAACAACGTATCTATGTACAATATATAATGGGATTGAAATTGAATACGTATATAATTGTAGAATGTCCGTATGTTTGTCCTTTGTTATGAAGAGTCCAGGAAAATTACTCGTGTCTTCAAAACCCAAATTGGAGGTTCAAAAAATTCCACTCATTGGAAAACATTGGGTTTTAAATCTACTTGTGCAAAAAATTGAATCTAATTAATCATATTAATTAAATCTCTAAAAGCCCTCGTCGGGCTTGGTGTAGGTGTTAGCGTGCTAACCTTCTATACCGAGGGTCTTTTTGACTCCTTAATAATACTTCCAGCCACAAAGACATACCTTTGAAACTTTTTTATTTTTTTTTTCTGTAGTTTTCAACAATTAATATTTTTTATTTTTTTATTTTATTTAAAAAAAAAAAAACCCTTTTCGGCTACAGAGGCCATTTAGGGGTGATAAATTTATTTATTTAATTGTAAATACATAGTATCGATGGCTACCGGGGGGCGTTCCACACGCTGATTGCCGGGGGTCACCAATACCGAGCTTTCGCCGTGCTTGGCATTACTTAACCCCAACGATTGTGGTGACTGTTGATCTTCTCCGTTATCAGGCCCCCCGGCAATTAATTTTTTTGAGTAATTTTTCTGTGTCATTTTCAAATTTTAAAGTCATTTTCTGAAAATCATGCATACTTCGATTTTCCTGAAATTTTGTGGTAACAAACTACTATTCATTACACAACTTTTCAAGCCTTTCGGGTACTTCATGCCTACTATTTTTTTTTTCGATTTTTGAAAATTTGAAAAGTTTGTTTTTCCTATTATTCATTATTAATCCTTATTATTCGTTAATATAGATTATTCTTTTTATTATTTTATAGTAGTTCCTAACATTTTTTTTGCAATAAAAGGGTTTTTGAAATTATTAATTAGTCCCTGTATCGAGTTGTCTGAAAAATATTTTTTTCATAAATTCAAATAGATTTTTTTTTTATATAAATTCTTAAAAAAAAAAAATTCACCCTTTTCACAACTTAAATTTATATTCTAATAATAAAAAAAAAAATTTCTTTTTTTTTTGATGGATGAAGAATAATTAAATAACAATAAATTTTGCATATTTTTATTTCTTAAACTTTCATCTCTCTCTCTCTCTCTCTCTCACTCTCAAACTTCATTTATATTCTAAGCATGATTCGTTATCAAGTGTTAATATTTATCTAAATTAATTTATATTCTAATGTGCGTGGATCAAATGACTTTAGCCATTTTGACTTTTAATTAAATCAGCCTAAAATTCATTCTCTCAAAGTCAACTTTACTCCCCCCTCCCTCCACCCCCTCCCTCTTCCCTCCCCTCCTTACTCATCTGTCCTTCAAATATCCTTCTCTTTAAATTGACATACCGTACTAAATAGTCAAAAAATAGGCCATCGATTTTGCCCATTGTTATTTTTGTAAAAGAATATACAAAGTTGGAAACTTTTTTTTCTAAATAAAAATACTAAGTTAAGGGGCTTCAGGAAGGCACATTGAAACTTTACTCAGAAACTACTTAGGCATTTTAAAGTATTTTTTATGCGGTTTTTTATTTTTAAATGATTTTTTTTTTTTTTTTTTTTTTATTTATTTATTAAATGATTTAAATTAGAATAGAAATAAGAAATTTTTTTTGCCCTCGGGGCTTGGTGTAGAGGTTAGCGTGCTAACCTCGTATACCAAAATTCGCGGGTTCGGACCCCAGGCAGTCCGAGGATTTTATTTAAGCCATTTGGATACCAAATGGCTTAAATAAGAATGCCTGGGCCCCCAATAGATATATTAAACATACGAGTATCTTTTAAAGTCTTAAATGGCATAAGTTGCCGAGAAGACTGTGTGTATGTGTGTGTGAATAAGAAAAAAGTGTTGAATGAGAAAAAAGTGTGAGTGCTTAAAAAAAAAAAAAAAAATTTTTTGTATTTATAGAAAATGCGAAAACCTTCTATTATGAAAATTGAAATTTTTTTTAAATCTAAAAATCATTAATATCGAAGCTATAATAATTAAATAGAGTTGTAACTAAATAAAAAATAAATTTCTTATTTATTTAAAAATTAACTGCCAAATAGTTTAGCATTCTTGCAAAAGATGGCAGGCTATTCTAACAGCCGTCATTATCAGATCACTTATAAGCTTATATTTATATATTTTTATGCTGTTATATTATAAATAACATACCGTAGTATATTTATAATTAGAATGTTGGATATCACCGAAATAGCCCTCAGGCAATTCTACGAGGAGAGGGAGTTTCTGTGACATCCTGACCTGTGGAAGGGACGTAAAGAAGGTTCCCTCTCAGTGATGCATCTTCGAAAGGAGTAGGTACTGAGGGAGTACCACCTCAAACTAGGACATCTTCTATAGCATAGAAGAGGTTGGATCAAAAAAAGGAACCGGGTGGTACCAGAAATAAGGATTAGTTCACTAGCTAGAAATCAACTCAGGCTGAGGAGTTAGAAATAGGAAATAATGTAACTTCACGGGGGTGCCGTTTGGGTTTGAGGTGTGTGTCGTCATGCACGTAAGCATCTCGGGTGAATAAACGGGGATTCTGAAAGGAATTTCAAATAATAATAATAAAAATGAGCAAGATATGTATATTTACATGAATATATTTTTAATATTAGCGAGTATAAGCTTACGTAAGCTTTTTATGTTGGCAAAAATGTCGTTGATAAGACAAGTAGTCAGCTACTATATTTCCTTATCAATTTTCATTTTAGTATAACACTTGTGAGTAAATATTACAAAAAAAAAAAAAAATTATTGGTAATCGGCCCAGCAACAAAATCACATGATTAAATGCAGTTGAATATAATAACAATCACAGAGTGGGGTAGAGAAGAAGGGGGCAATATAATTTATTTTAAATTAAATTCAAATATGTCAAATATATAATTTATAATCTCAAAAATAAATGAAATGATCAGCTCTCGATAGTTGATTTCCATTTTTATTTATAGTTAGGTCAGCAATAGCCAACTCCCCCCTCCCCCTCCCCCCATCTCTCCTCTCCCTTAAACAGTTTAAATTTATTATTCCACCCCCCCTCCCCCCTTTACCCCTCCACTCTTTTTGCTATTAAAGTTATATATTTCAAATGAATGATAATAATAATAATATTATTCTCTATCTATTTATTCCCGGGGATAGATATGAAATGTTATCTACGATAATAAAGCATATTTTAATTTACATAATTACTAAAGCAAATTGAAAAAAAAAATCTGTTTATAATTAGCTATTAGCTTGAACTTTAAAGTGAACCCAGTCAATGAATATTTAAAATTTCAAAAATATTTTTTTTTAACTTTCTCTTACCTATATATGTTAATGGAGGCGATTAGCCAAGGGAATAAAGCAGTTAATCAAGTTCAAATTCACCTCATGGCAAAATATTATTTAATTCTTTGTGAGATGTCTCCTCCTGAGGAAGGAAACAGAACCCACCCCAGTATTATTCCCATGAAAGACATCTCTCTGAGTAACAGCATCGTTTTTGACAATAATGACTCAAGTGAGTGACATATATAGAGAGAAATTATTGCATTCATGACGAGATTTTGATGGAAATATATGTTTTGAGCTTTTTGAGTTTAAAATAAAGCATGATGGAAAAAAGCTAGATGGTTTAAATTTGATATTCAAGTTAACTACCCGACTGAGGTGCAAAATAAGCTTTTATCTAATAAAATAAAGCACTAAAGTACTAAAGTATATTTTATTTTTTTCGATTTTCTCAAAATATCAGTTTTGGTTTTGCACGAAAGCCGTTGAAAATTGTGTAACTGACCTATCAAGAGTTATTCACCACCCTATCACTTGTATAAAAAAAAATTGTAAAATAATATAATTTAATTTTGTTGGATGTATTTTATAAATATCTATCTATATATGCGGTATACTCATATGAAAAAAAAAAAAATTTGTTTTAACGTTCCTCGTTTCTATCAAATTCACATGATTGCTAGTAAAATTTAATTGAAATAAATAATTTTTCTCGCTTGTGACAATTCTTTCTTATGCGAAATTTTTGAGCCTTTACATTTGGAGATTTCAGGACCTGAGCATTTTTCTGGGACTCTCCAATACAATTTGCAATTATAATCAAAGTGTTAGGGAGCTCGCTGGTGTGGCGGGCTAGGGTGTCGGCTTTCTACAAAGAAGATCCCTGTTTAAATCCTGGGTGTGCGGAATTTTTTCATACAAATATTTATTTAATGTAAACACATATTTAATCAAGCCCTGGATTGGAATATTGGATCTCACCAAAATAGCCCCCAGGCAACTCTACAAGGAGAGGGAGTTTGTGTCACATCCCTTCCTGTAGAAGGGACTTAAATAAGGTTCTCTCTCAGTGATGCATTCTTCGATAGGAGTCGGTGCTGAGGGAGTCCCTCCTCAAACTAGGACATCCTCAATAGCATAGATGAGGTTGGATAAAAGGAACCGGGTGGAACCAGAAATAAGGATTAGTTCACTAGTCAGAGATAGGAAGTGATGTAACTTCACGGGGTGCCGGCAGAGGTGGCTACGGCCGGTTGAGTTTGAGGTGTGTGTCTTCGTATACGAAAAGCACCTCGGGCAAATAAACGGGGTAGGAATTTCAAAATAATAAAATAAACTCAAAGTATTAATATATTGAACATTTTGTTTGTTATAAAATTAGAAACTCAGTTCTTTTTGGTTAAGCTCAATGACTAGTTTATAATATTTATTTATTTTTTATTCACTAAGTAAATAAATTATCTTTTGTTATTTTATTAACAAAACAAAAAAATGTTTGATATATGTAGCGTAATGTTGTTGGCAAGCTTATTAAAAGAGAGAGAGAGAGAGGTAGAGCTCAATAATTATTCTTTAGACAAGTAGCCACCATCGTTTAGTATTAGACTAAGCTGAATATGTTGGAGGCATTAGCAGCAGCGTTTTTATCCTCCCTCCGATGCAGCAAAATACCGTTATTTATATTTCTATGTGTATATGTGCGTGATGCAAATGAAAATGAATGAGCGGAGGGGTGGGGGGGGAGTGAAATGCCTTTCTGCCCTACGTGCAAATGAGTGTATGCAATGAGAACATATTGGCCTGTCCTCCACCTCCCCCTCCAACTCCTTTCGCTCTACATTAAAAGTACTTTATTTAAAAAAAAAGAGCTCTAGCCCAGTGAATATATTATTATTATATGGTGAAAAAAGAAAAGGTCTGCTTTAATGATGTTTTAACTTATCCCATTTCATTGGTTAAGTGACAACAAAGAATATTAATAACAAGATAAAAAAAAAAAATTTAACTTTTTTTTTTTTAATATAAATTCAACAATTTATAATATTGTATATAAAATAAATTGAAGGTTTGAAGTGCAACAATATTTTGACATTGTTGTCAACTAAAATTATCAGAAAAGCGTGTAAATAAAATTTTTTTTTCTTCTAAAAATTTATTATAATAATCGTTCGTTAAAAATAAAATACTCTTTTAGAAAAAAGAAAAAATAAATTACCAGAATGTTGATTTGAGATTTTGTCATTTGAAGGCTCAAATAAAATTATAAAAATTTTCCCCCCACATGTCGATGAACAAATAGAAAATTTAATTATATAACAATTTTTTATTATTTTTAATTTAGAAGAGATATAATTATTTAAAATTATTTAATTAGTTTGAAATTTTCTAAGAGATAAAAACCATCGCTTTCAAAATAATTGATTTAATTCTCAAAAATGTACCATATACTTTCAGACCTGATGATGGTTCAAAAAATAATCAAAACAGCCTGGTCGAATTGATCTTAATAAATCCGAAAAATAAAATACTCTTCTACTTTATTTTTATGCGCAACAATAAACCTCCAATTGTTTATTATGGCAAAGTATAATCTTTAACAATCGGTAATCGAAAGTTATACTCTCTGCTTTCACACAGAAATAATGTTTATTTAATAAAAACCTT
>JAKCPI010025626.1:0-30577 GCA_023213315.1 Euborellia annulipes | reverse complement strand
ATATGTACATAAGACAAGCCAATTGGTCCAGTTTGAAATAAAATTTTATAAAAGCATAAAAAGATGAAATCAATCAATTTGGCGATTATTTCAAATGCTGGGAGAGCATCAATTTGTTTTTTCAAATTCGATCTGCGCCCGGAGTGCAGCCAGGGAGCCTCGCTTCACTCTCGTCTAGGCTTTTCTTCTCGCGCACATTCGCTTTTCAAAAAATCTCTCCATCTCTCTTATTTGTCGTTGGATTTGTGGAAAAATGCAAATCTGGTCTTTTCAATCAATTATAAAGCTATAGACATTTTTTTATTTAACTACGACCACATAAAATGGGGGGTTTATTTATTGCCTTTTACATCTTCAAATTTTAACTGCCTCTTTCATTTTCCAATTTATTGTTTTTTAATTAAATAAACACATTTAGGCCTTGATATTGATTGAATAACAGTATATAAAATATTCAAGCAAAAAGAATGAAATTTTAATCTCAAAACGTTCTGAAAATGATTAAAAATCGATTTTCCAAATTTATTTTGACATATTAATTTTTACTTTCTCTTAAAATTCAAAAATCAATTAATTTTTTGATGCTGTTCTCATTTTGCTTTCAAAATTGTTTGAAGACCACCATGGGCGTAACTAGAGAGGGGGCCATGGGACCAGCTAACCTCCGGTGGGCCTGGAAATCCCCATATTTTCTCAATTTTTCTTAGGGCAAGGAGCTCTCTGCCCCCCCCCCCCCCTAGCTACGCCCATGATAATTCAATGTAAACAAAAAACTTTAATGTTAATTTTCTCAAATCTCAGTAGCTGGCGCTTGATGCGTAACAGGGTCCAATTATCATATGCTCCTTACACTAAAATTGTAGATTTCTATCAACTTTTAGAGTAAATATGTCACTTTACCTAATAAGATTTTTTTTTTTTGTCATATTATGACAAATTAATTTATTTTAAAAAGTTTTTATTCTTTGACTTTTTTTTCTAAAAGTGAATAGTTTTTGAAATAATCAACGAAGAAAAAAGACATTTTTTGTTAAATATTTTTCATTAAAATAATTTATTTAAATTTTCGTTTTAACTTGACGAATATAAAAAATATATTTTTATTTCTTTTATTGCTTCTCAGAATAAATGACGTCACACGGTATTGTTTTCCAAACCGGTTCTCTAGACGTTGGACGACAACTCTCTCTCTCTCCCCCCACCCCCCCACCTCTCACTCTCTCTACTAGGTGAATAGATCGATAACACATGGTATGACTAAACGCACACCATACAAATTTTATTTTTTTGAGATGTTCATGTTTATTTATTATTTTTTTGAATGAATCAAATATACATCATTAAAATAAGGGTTTTGAAAAGCCCTAAGATCAACCCTAACTTAAAATTTAATTGATCATTTTTAATTATTATTTTTTCCGAGCTGTGACTCAAAACGAGTAAATAATAAAAAAAAAAAACTTTAAGGGTGTTTGGGAGTTATATTAAAAATGCTACGAGACAATCGAAAATTTGATAGTATATTCCTCATTTAATGCTAAAACCCCTGCGAAAATTTCAAACCGTTCAAAAGTTATTGTAATTAAAAAAAAAAAATGTTATTTAACCAGAGTTGGCAGGTTTTATCCCGCCGAGTATAATACACGGTTTTATACATGTATAAAACTATCGCGGATAAAATTAGGCCGATGTATAAAAGGTATAAAACTGTAAAAAAACCAATCCTCCCCCGTGAAAAAACAGCTTAAAAGCTTATACATTTTATACGTTTTATCCGCGATTTTTGTATAAAACTGCAAAATCTTGTATAAAACCCAACTCTGTATTTAACATGTAGTCTAATGGAGATTCGTTCACTAAGCAGATTAAATTTAATTTTAGTAGTAAAAAAAATGCTACCAGATATTCCATACTTTCATAATATATAAAGTAGACTTTGAAGAACTGATTTCGCATCGGTTTATATTAATTCACTAAATCGTTTATGAGAAAAAAATTATAAATAGATGAAAAACTAGCACGGTGAAGCTAGCGGCCAATTTTTAAATGGCAACGTCGCATTAACAGACGCGCAGGCCATGTTAACTAATGTTAAAATATTATTTATTACAAATTAATTGATATCTCCTTAATTAGTGGATGTATAGGGATGAAATTAGCATTCATATTCAGAATTAAATGCTGAATCGAAATATATAATTAAAATTAAGATAAAACCAGTGAATATAAATAAAATTAAGATATAACAAAAAATAAATAACTCCTAAACTAAAAGAGGTGCCCAAACGAAAAAATTACGCTAAATAGAGGATTAAAATCTGAATACAATGATATATATATTAATAGGGTGGCCCCCGTAGGAGGGAGTAAAAAAAAAATCTGCTTTTTTTAATCAGATGACTTAAAAAAAAATGAATTACTCCTAAACAAGGCGAGGTGCCCAAACAAAAAAAATTGCATTTGATAGAGAATTAAAAGACGAATCCAATGATATATAGATGAATGGGGGTAGCCCCCGTCGGAGGGGGTGAAAAAAAATAAAAACTACTTTTGTCAAATTGATGATATAGGTAGAAAATAATTTATAAGTCCTAAACAAAGCGAGGTGTCCTAACAAAATTAATAGAGTAAATAGAGAATTTAACGCTGAATCCAATGATATATAGATAAATGGGCTAGTCCCCGTCGGAGGGGGTGAAAAAAAAATAAAAACTAAAATAATTTAGTTATAAGAATCGGCTGCTAACTTATAACTCAATAATAAAAAGAGATGCCCAAACGGAAAAATTACCCTTAATTAGAGAATTTAATTCTGCATCGAATGATATATATTTGAATAGGGTGGCCCCCGTCAGAGGGGGTGAAAAAAAATAAAAACGACTTTTTTTTTAATAGCTCCTAAACAAGGCGAGGTGCCCAAACAAAAAAAAATTGCACTTGATAGAGAATTAAAAGACGAATCCAATGATATATAGATGAATGGGGTAGCCCCCGTCGGAGGGGTGAAAAAAAATAAAAACTGCTTTTTTTAATCAGATAACTTTAATTAAATCAATTAATTACTCGGAAACTAGACGAGGTGCCCAAACGAAAAAATTACCATTAATTAGAGAATTTTAAGCTGCATGCACTCATATATAATTATTAAGGGTGGCCCCCGTCGGAGGGGGTGAAAAAAAATAAAAACTACTTTTGAACTCGGTTATTATTTGATAAATTCATTAGTGTATAAGAAAGTGTGGCAACACTGTAGTCAGCTGGGCGCTTTAGTTGGATATACTTTACAAACATTTGGTCACATAAAAAGATATTAACAACCAATAACCGAATATGGATAGAATATTTCATATAATTTATTATAATTATTTTTATAAAATTTATTTCACAATTCATTTGAGAGAAAGATTAACTAAAGCTGCCAATGTATGAATTGTACATGCAGTGTTGTCACGTTTTCAGTCTATTTTACAACAACGAATTATTAATATTTAATAATTTTTTTACCCATAATTTTCTTAAATAATTGCTTTTCCATAGTTTTAATTTTTATTTGAGTGAAAAATTTTTATAATCATAATAATTAAAATTAAATATTTTTGTGTTGAGAAGTTTAAATCGAGGTACATTCATTGCCAAGCCGGCGGGCCTGGCAAGAAGAAAGAACAACAGCCACCAAGATCATCATTGTTAAGCAACGCCAAGTGGTGCTGAAAATCGGGATAGGTGGCCCCCGAAAAACAAGACCATTGAACGCCCGCCGGAAGCCATCGATACATGTATTAAATAAAATAATCAATAAATTTATAAAAGTCAAATGGCCTCTGCAGCCGAAATGACTTAAAAAAAAAAAAAAATTCATTGCCAAAAGTTAGTTAAAATTTTTTCATTTTATTCTCTTTTTCTTATTTTAATGAAATTTTTTTGTGAAAATTTTCGATTTCCTAATAAGCATTATACATTTCTTTTATTCTGTTACTATTTTTTTTTAACTAATTGTATGCAATATAACGTAATTATTCACGAATTCTTAAATTTTAGTAGGCCTACTTTTGTATCTCCCAAACATCATTAAACAAGAATATAAAATTTTTATTAATATGTAACATGAGCAATTTATGGAGAAGTGTTAATGGAATTTATTTTTCTGATTGTCTCTGCACCCAAAGACTTGGCCAGGAGACGCGCGCATCTCTTGGCTGGACCTTTTTCGCCAACACTCAAGTATTTGCATCTCAGCCTGTGGCAAAAGGCAAACCTGACTCTTTAACACAATTCTAAAGGCGTTGGAAAGTTTTGGTTAATTTACGCCCCATTAAAATAAGGGTTTATTCGGGGATGCAAACTTGCGTTTTTTTTTTATAATTTTTTAGTTTTTTTTTAATTAAATAAATAAATTTAGGCCTTAATACAAGGGCGGATCCAGAGGTGTTTCTCGGGGGGGGGGGGGGTAATCTGGTGTGACTCGTCGCACAGCACACTATTTTTTTTAATTTCGGTAATTTAAAAGCGCATTCTATACTTGTTTGCCACAATATAAATACACATCAAATTTTTAAGTGTTAATTTTAAAAATTTTACATTAAAAATAAATTTTTTGCGAAAAAAAGGTATTTTTCGAATCTCGGGGGGGGGGTAATTACTCCCTTTACTCCCCCCTGTATCCGCCCTTGCCTTAATATCGATTGAATAAATTAGTATATTCAATATTCTATCAATGAGAATAAAATTTTGTTCTTGAAACGTCTTAAAAGATAAATTTAAATCAATTTATTATTACAGATTATTCTTTCTATTTAAATTAATAAAAAAAAAAAACTATAGAAAAATAGTGAATAGTCCATTTGAACCAGCTATATTTTTATTATATTGAAACACCTTTTATTTATTTATTTCTCTCCATTTGAATGATCAACAGACATTGCAAAAAAAAAAATCTTCGTTTTAGTTTTGTTTGGAGATTTGGCAACGTGGTGACGTTCCGACTTGGCAACAGGCTTGTGAGCGCGTGTGTGTGTGTGTGTGTGTGTGTCTTGCCTCTAGTTTGAGCTGAAACGTCTCGAGGCTCGTTTGTAATAGAACGCGATTCGCGAATGTCAGTGTAATTTTTATTATTTGTGTTTGTGTTTCTACTGTGTGTGTGTTATAAACACGACTCCGTGTGGATAATTCCTCTTTTAATCGGTATGTTCTAATTATTATTTTTTATTTATTATTATAAATAATACAAGCCCTGAATGTCGGCTTGGAGGGAATTGTTTATTAGTTGCCCAAATCACCGTCAAGAGAGAGGATGGCGCTAGCTGACGGCTCATAAAATTTACTCCTTACACTTGTCAAGCTGTTGAAGTTTTCAGAAAGGGGCTGCGAATGTTTATTAAAGAAGACAAATAAGAATTTTTTATAATAAATTAGAGAGCTCTAGGAAGGGAGGGAGGGGCGATCAGCTGACCCCACCCCCCACCAGTCAGGGAATGATCTTCCTACGGCTATAAATATATATTTTCTTTTTTTTCTTTTATCATCCATTTAAATATCAAATAAATAAAACTTGGTCTTTTAATTTCTGTCCGAGCAACTAAAAGACTCGAATTTCTCTTTTGAACGATATCTAAAATATTACTAAGCAAATTCAAATCGTGTTTTTTTTTTTTAAATTTAATACTAAATCTGTTTAAGGTCCTTGATTCTAAAAAAAAAAATGAAATCATTCGAATTTCAACAAAATTATTCATTTAACGAGAAGATGTCACTTTTTGTGTTTGAGTGTCAACCCCAGACAAATTCTTAGACCTATCGCCACCAATTTTTTTTATATTCAAGGGCTTTATAAACATATTCTAAATCACAAGTTTCGCCAAAATTTTTTTATAAACTTGGAAGTTATTAACGCGAAGAGGTCAGTTTTTGTGTTTGAGTGTCAACACCGGAGAAACGCTTTGGGCTATCGCCTCCAATTTTTTTTTTATTTTCAAGGGCTTTATAAACTTATTCTATATCACAAGTTTCGCCAAAATTTTTTGATAAACTTGGATGTTATTAAGGCGAAGAGGTCAGTTTTTGTGTTTGAGTGTCAACACCAGACATATTCTTAACCCTACCGCCACCAAATTTTTTTATTTTCAAGCGCTTTATAAACTTATTCTAAATCACAAGTTTCGCCAAAATTTTTTGATAAACTTGGAAGTTATTAACGAGAAGAGGTCAGTTTTTGTGTTTGAGTATCAACACCAGACAAATTCTTGGACCTATCGCCACCAATTTTTTTTATTTTCAAGGGCTTTATTAACTTATTCTAAATCATAAGTTCCATCAAAATTTTTCAATAAACTTGGAAGCTATTAACGCGAAGAGGTCAGTTTTTGTGTTTGAGTGTCAACACCAGACAAACTATTTGGGCTATCGCCACCAAATTTTTTATTTTTAAGCGCTTTATTAACTTATTCTAAATCACAAGTTTCGCCAAAATATTTCCTTAAACTTGGATGTTATTAACGCGAAGAGGTCAGTTTTTGTGTTTGAGTGTCAACACCAGACAAACTCTTTGGGCTATCGCCACCAATTTTTTTTATATTCAAGGTCTCTATAATCATATTCTAAATCACAAGTTTCGCCAAAATTTGTTGATAAACTTGGATGTTATTAACGAGAAGAAGTCATTTTTTGTGTTTGAGTGCCAGAGGCGGGCCCGAGCGACTTTCCAAAGACAGCTGACGCTGCTAGTAATTTAATAAACATGTAATGATGATTTATGATGATAGACTAATGTAATAGGTAGTTGCATAAACAAGACATGTATGTTTGTATATATGTATGTATGAATTAAATATCCTAATGCAATAGGAACGTTTGATGTGTGAGAGAGAGTTCGCCTTTTGTATGCCCTTTTTGGCGGAGGGTGGGGGGAGGAGTCTCTATCTATTGTCTAGAGAAGTAAACAGGTTCACAAAATACCCTGCCTTTTGAGGGGGCGTTTGTTGCCTGTCACGCTCCCCCCCTCCAACCCCTCCCTCTCCCAACTACAAATAATAATTGAACGGAAGTGAAACATCAATTTCATGAATTTATAATCCATTAATGCTATATTATTTAGAATTGACTTTAGCTTTCAATTTTGCTAATAATAGAAGAAGAAATAAAAAAGAATTTTAGGGCACTGTTCTAATTAACTAGCTATCCCTCGGATAAGCTGACTTTTGACATCTAGTAGGTAAATGGGGTAATTACCCCCACTCCCTGAGAGATTTATATATTTGGAAATATTTTATTTAAGACTAAAAAACTTGGAGGGGAAGGGGCAAGTGCCTCTCTGCTCCATCTCCCAAATGACGTCAAGCCCCCTCTTCCCCATGGCTACGCCTTTGGTGTAGAACAGTGGTTCCCAACCTTTTTTGGCCCATCGCCCCTTTCTGGAGGTTGTCTATCACCTATCGCCCCTCCCCCCTTTTCATTTTCATTGCATGATTTAAAATTTTTAACAAAAAAATACTTTATTTCAAAGTGAATCACTCAAGTTCTTCATATAACGTTTTCTTTGCAATGTGAAAAAAATACACCTGCAGAAATAGTGACTGAAACGTTGAAATGTTCAAATATAAGTAGGATGGAAGCCAGGAAAGAAATCAGACAAAAATTTAATCAATCTTTATCTAATTTTTAATTTCAATTGCTGACGTTTCGGACGCAAATCGCATCCTTTCTCAGGACATTCGGTAGTTAGTAAAATACAGATATAATACTACCTGTTGTCCTGAGGAAGGATGCGATTTGCGTCCGAAACGTCGGCAATTGAAATTAAAAATTAGATAAAGATTGATTAAATTTTTGTCTGATTTCTTTCCTGGCATAACCTTTTAAAAAATCTAATAATAATTTTATTTTTATGAAGAAAATAACAAAAATGGATCTTTTTTCGGTCAATCTTTATTTAATGAAAACAAAAATGACAAAAATTATTAATCAATTCTAGATTGGGACGTTTCAATTCTAGATTAGAATTATCTTCAGACTATTTAATTTTTATGACAATATTTTTTCCTCTTCTTTCCTGACCATCCTGTAAATAGGAGATTTTTCTCTTTGATTTATTCTTTTAAATTTTAATTAACTCTAATAATTTTTCCCCCTTTGAATACTCATCGCCCCTCAATCGCCCCCCGCTTATTTATCGCCCCCCTGATATCTCAAATCGCCCACTTGGGGGGGCGATCGCCCCCAGGTTGGGAACCACTGGTGTAGAAATATAATTTTTATTATGTTTTAGTAAAATAAAAGCTTATTATTTGAGAAAAGTATTTGTATTTCAAAGTTAGATAGCATTTTTGAGCCCCGGCAGGCAGACTCTTGGTTTCTCTAGTCCACTAGCTTTTTTTTGGATATTTCTATATAGGGTGTCTGCAAATTATTATTTTGAAATATTATTGTGAATAAATATAATTTTTTTTATTTCAATTAAATAACTAATTAATTAAATAACTACTCGTCGAGAAGTGTTTGAAATTATACTAAACGATGTGAACTCGGTCTTGAACACATTACTTAAGTGTTTGCATGGGCGTAGCCAGACATCTTGTTAGGGGGGGGGGCAACACCTCGTTAGGACCAGAGGGGGGTTTGCAATTAATATATACATAGATTATTAATTATTTATTTAAATAAAAAAAATTTGGTGTAGGCTTCGTCTTCTACACAGCCGGTGGCTTTTTAACGTGACATCTTTTGATTGACTTCAAACTATTTTTACTTTCTCTTACCTATATTAAAATATATAGAGAGAAAGTATTGTTTGATTTTTTTAAATCGTACGTTTTCGAAAAAAAAAAAATTGAATTGGTTTTGGAGTTAATTACTCGGAATTTTTTTATTTATACTATTAGAGGTTTTCTTTCTTCACAAATTGGCATCACATTTAGTCTAATCTGATTAGCCGTTCGGAATTTACAGTGGTTTAAACTTTCAAATTAGAATTTACAGCAGCGCGGTATAGTGAAATGATAGGAAAATAAATAAATAGTGAAATCTTTTGTTGAAGAATCATTCTTTCTATTTAAAAGAAACTTGAAGGAGGATGTTTAAAAAAATAAAAATAGTAAAATTTTTTGATCTTTATATAGAATATCTTTTAAAATATTTGCAGGAAATAATATATATAAAAGTTTTTTAACTCCAATTTAAGAAAATATTTTTTGAAAAAAATTTATCAAATTATTTATTTAAAAAAAATATATTTTAGTAAAAAATTTCATTATACAATATAAATAAGCTCATTTAAAAAAAACATTCACAATGGGCCCCAATTTGTTTTTTTTTTTAATTTTTAGGACAAGCCAGGGGGGGGGGCAACGGCCCCCCTGCCTCCCCCTGGCTACGCCCATGAGTGTTTGGGTCAACATTTTGCATAATTTTATAAACTAATTTCTATGAAATCACGAACAATTTTTGACGAAGTGATCCGCCACAGCAAATTATATAAATATTATAAAATTTGTAATCATCGACCTCGAAAACGCTTATGTTCCAATTTTCAATCAAAATCAAAAACTTTTTTTATTTTTATTCAACTTTTTTCAAATCTAGACCACTGTGCGATGATCAAAAAAATCTCAGGTCGGGTTTTATAAGGGATACTAAAAAATATCAAGAAATGAAATATTAAAAATTTTCAAACCATTCGATTTGACGTGGAATGCCTCATATATGGACCCTGTTACGCATTAGTGTGACAAGCGCCAAAAAAATTAAAAATTGAGTTAAGCACGTAATATGGTTTCAAATGCTATAATTAAGAGTATTTTTTATGAAATATGTCCTAAAAAAATTTATATTTAATGTAAAAGCTTAAAATTTCAATGCAGAATTTTCATTTTGCAAAAATGATTTATGTGCCTAACACGTTGTTTCCTAGTACTTAATTTGATAATATTCCTGATAATGAAGATGAGGATGAGTGCGATTTCGAAAAGACAACAAAATAAATAATATTAAGTCAATTTCATTATAACTTTGATTTACTGTTGCCATCTTCACTTCCATTCAGGAATTAATTGATGAGAAAATTTTGTTATCACTTTGTATTTAATTTTAAAACATTAATACTATTTAAAATTGATTAATGTAATTTTGATAAAAAGTTTATAAGCTATTAGTATTAAATATAACCATAAAAGAACTTTAATAATTTTAATTTTTGAATTATAACCTAAAATTATTTTATTATTATCAAGAGACTTTGAAGCATTTTTACAAATATGAGAGAATTTTGCAATAATGTGTCAAGAGACTTTGAAGCATTTTTACAAATATAATATTGGACTTAGAGAACTTTGCAATAATGTGTCAAGAGACTTTGAAGCATTTTTACAAATATAATATTGAACTTAGAGAATTTTGCAATAATGTGTCAAGGGACTTTGAAGCATTTTTACAAATATAATATTAAACTTAGAGAATTTTGCAATCATGTGTCAAGGGACTTTGAAGCATTTTTACAAATATAATATTGAACTTAGAGAATTTTGCAATCATGTGTCAAGGGACTTTGAAGCATTTTTACAAATATAATATTGAACTTAGAGAATTTTGCAATCATGTGTCAAGGGACTTCGAAGCATTTTTACAAATATAATATTGGACTTAGAGAATTTTGCAAAAATAATTTTTCATATTTTTTTGTCTATTCTCTAAATTAGTCGTATTTTTAGAGATAATTTATGAATATCTGCCATAATTACAGTATTTACTTGCACAATTGACAAAAAAATGATATATAATCTAATCAAAACAATTTAAATCAGAAAAACTTTAATTTTCTCAAATCTCGGTATCTGGCGCTTGACACACAATTGCATAACCGGGTCCAAATATAGATCTTTGTAGAGATGAAAATTAAAATGCTTGTGTTGGGGAGATGTGTATTCTTATTCTATTAATATGATTTATTTGTCAATTTGAATATTTACACACAATGTTTGTGTCGCTATAAATTACCAAAAAGAACGAAAGAAAAGAATTAATTAATCGTCTGGTCAGCAGCATCCACTGCTTAATTCCAAGTAAACAAACCAGTATATCAGAGAGAGAGAGAGAGAGAAAAATTAAAGAATAATCCTGGAAAAATAGATTAAAAAAAAAAAAAAGGGATAGGCAGGCTATTGACAATACTTGGTCATTGTGTGTGAAGAAGAAAAAAGGGCGCTACGAGTTATGAGCTTTTTTTTTTTTTTTTTTTTTGAGTCTCGATTAACTATTTTCATATATCTTGAGAAAATTCTATTCTTTTGGCACCGTGCCGATATTACCGAAATCATCTCTTAAAAAAAAAAAAAAAATAACGCCAACTTTATTCAGTGACAATGGCTAAGTGGATCCTCTCGCGTATTTATTTATTTATTTAATATCTATTTCCCTCTCTCCTATTCTTTAGAAAAAGTCGGATTGAGGGATTTATTTAATGGACAATAGAGAGATCATTTATTAAGTTTTTTTTTTTTTTTTTTTTATTTAAGAAATTTAAAAATCCCGTATAAAATGTTAATATAATTTAATTTTTTTTTTTAAATACGTCATTACTATCATCTCAAATTATGAAGATGACAGTAATATAAAAACTTGAAATATATCACCTAACCAAGGGCGGATACAGGGGGGTAAAAGGGGTATTACCCCCCCCCCCCCCCCGAGAAACATCTCTGGATCAGCCCTTACACCTAACACGGTTATTGTTATTTGAAATTCTTATCGGGATCCCCGTTTATTTGCTCGAAGTACTTTCGTAAACGAGGACACACATACCGTCCTCTGGCCGTAGCCCTCTACCGGCACCCCGTGAAGTTACATCCTCTCGTATCTCTAACTCCTCCTCCTGCGTTCATTTCTAGCTAGTGAATTAATCCTTATTTCTCTTCTATGCTAGGCGAGGATGTCCTAGTTTGAGGACTCCCTCAGCACCGACTCCTTTCAAAGAAAAAGTCACTGAGAGGGAACTTTCTTTACGTCCCTTCCACGGGATTGGATGTCACAGCAACTTGCAACTTTTTTAGGAGAGTTTCTGTGAGGAGTAATCGTGGGTCAATTAAAAAGCTTGCTTGGTTCGCTTTCACTGTTCTATAGATATCCACAATTTTCAATTAATCTATTTGCAATTAAGTACACATATAGTACATGAACCAGCGAGTGACGTAGTAATCAAATTTCTTCAAAATGGGAAGTTGGCTTGGAAATTAGAGAGGAAGTTAGTATAAGTATACGACTAGGGCTGTGGGAGGAAGCAGTTGAAAAAAGAAGAGAGCAGTCATAAATGGACACTTTTGTGCTGTGCCCACTCGGTATCCTTCCTTAACATTCCTAAATTGCTAATAAACTTGCCCGCCGAAGGCGAGCAGCTTACCGCCTAGTAAATAAATCCTCAAACAGGCACTGGATTGGAATATTGGATCTCACCACAAAAGCCCTCAGGCAACTCTACGAGGAGAGGGAGTTGCTGTGACACCCCGTCCTGTGGAAGGGACGTAAAGAAGGTTCCCTATCAGTGATGAATTCTTCGAAAGGAGTCGGTGTTGAGAGAGTCCCTCCTCAAACTAGTACATCTTCCCTAGCAGTGAAGGAACCGAGTGGAATCAGAAATAAGGATTAGTTCACTAGCTAGAGACGAAAGCAGGGGGAGGAGTTAGAGATAGGAAATAATGTAACTTCACGGGGTGCCGATAGATGGCTACGGCCAGAGCCAGGTTGGGTTTCAGGTGTGTGTCTTCGTGCACTGAAGCCCCTCGGTTAAATAAAAGGAATTTCAAATAATAATAATAATTTACTTGGTTTAGAGATCTCGAAAATTATTTTTCCGAATTTTAATATATAGGAGGATTGTTTTCTAAATTAAAACTAAATTAATATGATATCAGCATTTTTTATTTTTTTTTATACCTGTTAAGGCCAAAGCGACTTTAGATTAATTCATATTTAGAACATTGAAAGCTAGTTAATATATTACTCACCAGGGGTCTCTCCTCACCTGAGTAGGTGTCCTGGCTGAGTGAGTTCCCCTCCCCGCTCATTATACTTTTCACTCTTGACTTCACCTCTAAGCCTTTTCTTACATTCGAGGATTCTAGGCTCTTCTTAAAATTTTTAAGACCCCTATATTTTGAATCCCTCATAATTAAAAATTGTTCGTTTCCTTTTTTTTCTTCTTTAATTTTGAAGACATTTTCGAAAAAAAAGAAACCTTTTTTGAACAATTCATTTGAGCGGACATTTTTGCTCAATATCTACCACTTTTAGCTTTGGCACCATCATTATTTTTTGCCTTAGTGATTCTCGATACTTGATACATGCGAGTCCCGAGAAAGGGAAAAGTTTTGAATCTTAAATGACAAATTTTGAATTTGGAATCTGGAATTTTTGATTTACAAATTATCAGTTATCGTTTGCATTTCAATTTTCTCCCCATCGGGAATATTCTCATCTCCGATCAAGCATCTTAGTTTACTCAAACGGGGCCTCTTCTCATCCTCATCTAAAGAAAAGCTGGTTTTCATCCTTATATTATTCACATCATTTTTTGTTTATATTAAATTATTTTTTATATTAAAAAAAGAAAAAAAAATAAAAACTCTTATTATTTATTATTTTTAAACCCTCTTTCACCTTCACAGCAAAAAGATCGCCCCAACCTAAAATATTAATTTAGTTTATTTTTTTTAGCCTTTTTGGCGTTAACAATACCCATATTATTCAATTGATACTTGATAAATTTCATTTAGAGTCAGGTGAGATGTTAGAATTCAGAGAAATGAAGCCAATAAATAAATGAGCAAATAATATTCCAAGTACTCTCTCTACAAATGCAACTAAATTAATTATTATTGTTTGAATCTCATGTTACAAGAACAAAAAGGGAAAAAAAAGTGATCGGAATTCCTCCTCTAAACATTAATTAATTTTGTTGCACCGCGGAGAGGGCCATTCGATATCAAATAGACGACAACAACAACAACAACCAAAAAAACGAAATAGTTCATTTGCCATCGAATGACGTTGGTGATTCAAAAAAAATATATTATAAAATTGAATACTTTGTTGATGAGTTGATGACAACGCCCTTTGAATGCACCGATATTGAATTTAAGGTTGTTCGGACATTAAAGCACTAGTAAAGATTAAAAGCTAATTTTTTTAAAATATATTATTAATCACTATCACATACGTATAAAATTCAATTTTGAAGCAGAGGTTATCGTGTAATTAATTAATTATTAAAAAAATTGAAATTTAACATGCAGTCTATGGGGAATATCGACGAAACGCACACATATTGAATCATATAGCCACCTCTGCAATAGATACAAAAACAAAAAACTTACATTTTATCAATTCACTTCCATAGGATACGTTAAACACAAAATCAAAAGTTTCTGCCGAAGGCTTTTAAAGATATTTTAACAAGAAAGTCAAAAATATCGTCAAAAATGACAGTCGCCTTTATTTAAAAATAAGACAGACCAGTGTGGCAACGTCGCATAAAATAATACCCTTTTCTCGCTGTCAGTTACATTTTTTTTTTTATTTTACGATATTTTTTCTCGCAAATCGTCCATTGTGTTTAAACTGATTTGCATTAATCATTGTAACATATTAAATAAAATAAATTGAAAGCTTTTATGATTTAAAATAAACAGCTGATGAATGCAATGTTGCCAGATCTATATTACGTGAAAAACTGCTCAAGTCAAAAGTCATTCATTTATTATTTTTGATAATTAAATTATTAACTTAATTAATACAATTATAACCTGATAGGTCACGACTAAATTATAATAAGGAATTTTTAAATAAAGCACTCTATGATATGGATTTATTAATATTTATTAATAGCAACACGAAATTTGTCCTTTTTATCAAAATAGACTGTTTAATGATAAAAACGAATCTGTAATTAGATTTTGACTATCTCGTACCGTTTTGTCAAAAAAAAAAAAAAAAAAAAATACAAACGTTATTTTAACATATAGGCCCTATTAATATACAATAATATCATATTAATAAATTCCTCGTTTTCTACATAGGCCAACTACATGAATAATGTGTAAACTTAATCGAAAGTTGTGTTCTGTCCTTGTTTTTTGTATCGACATATATTTAGTTCCCGACAGTACGGAACATTTGAATTCAGATGTAAAATTTATAAGTATGGGAAAATATTTATATTTCGTTACAATGGCAACCATTTCTCCTATCTTTCCTATGAAATACAAGAGTAAAGTGGTCTTTAGAAGATGTCAATTGCAAAATGAGAATATATATTTTAAAGAGCATCTAAAAATTAAATGATTTATGAATTTTAAACAAAATTGTTGGAGCAAATTTTGAGAAAATCGAAAAAAACTAAAAAAGTACATCAGTAAAGTATTAGTAGTCTTTGGCCAATTTTGTTCAAAAGCTTCATGTTACGTCCAGGGGGGTCTCTGACTTAAATATAAAATTTCAACCTCCTAGCCCTTTTCAATCTTGAGATATTTTGTTCACAGTCAGACACACACACTCACACATTGCTGATCAATTGATTTCTGAAATTTGCTCCGCTTGTTGAAAAGGTTGGCTACCCTGTTATAAAGAATAAAAGAAGCCCCCCCTCACCTTTTAACCTCTTTACTTTATAATCTTAAAGAGAGAGAGAGAGTAATATAAACTTTTCTTAGAGAAAACATACAAGTAAAGGTGTTTGGTATAATAATTTAATCCCTTTGTCCGATTTCTCATTTGCTCTCTTCCCTTTTCTTAAGGGATATTTATACTCTCGAAGATATTACCAAGGTATACTTATCTCCCAAATGATGATGATATTCTTTAGAAACACACACACAAAAAAAAAAAAAATAAAATTAATCACAATCAAGATTCTAGAGACGAGAATCGCCTCTTATCAGAGAATATTTTTATATCCTTAATATGGCAGTTTAAATAATTTATTTTTGTAAATAAAAAAATTTTGGTTAAGTATATACAGTAGTATTCCGATAATTCATACCAGTTATCGGAATTTTCTTTTGGGGCCGGTAAATACGAATCGGGCCACAAACTATCGGGATTGCACTGTAAGCTTATAATATATATTTTTTTTTTTAACTTTTGCACCCCATCAAACAATCTGACCTTTAGACGCTCAGCCGTTGCCATAAAAATGTTGCTGTTACTTACCTGAAACAAAGAAAAAATAAATTTGTTAGATTAAAAGCTAATTTTTTAATATGTTATTAATCACTATCACATACTTATAAAATAAAATTTTGAAGCAGATCTAACGCAGGGTTATCGTGTAATTAATTTTTAAAAAATTTACATTTAACATGTAGTCTATGGGGAATATCGACGAAACGCACACATATCGAATTATATAGCCACCTCTGCAATAGGTAAAAAAACAAAAAACTTACATTTTATCAATTCACTTCCGAGGAATACGTTAAAAATAAAATCAAAAGTTTCTGCAGAAATCTTTTAAAGATATTTTAACAAGAAAGTCAAAAAAATTCTCCAAAATGACAGTCGCCAATATTTAAAAATGAGACTCAGACCAGTCTGGCAACGTCGCATAAAATAATACTCATTTCTCGCTGTCATTTACATTTTTACTTTCTCTTACCTATGTATATATGTAATATATATATAGAGAGAAAGTATTGGATTCATGTCAAAAATTCGATGTCGAGATTTTGATGGATCTTCACGTTTTGAGGTCCCCTGAATCCAAAAAAGTGGTTTTCGCGACATGGTCTGTCTGTGGGTGGGTGGGTGGGTGGGTGTGTGGGTGGGTGTGTGGGTGTGTGGGTGTGTGGGTGGGTGGGTGTGTGTTCAATTTTAAGCATGAAGGAATTGAGCTATGAGGTTGAAATTTTATATTTAAGTTAAACATCTCCCGGGACCGGAAAAATAAGCTTTTAATCAAAATCGGCCAAAGAGTACTAGTACTTTACTGATGTACTTTTTCAGTTTTTTTCGATTTTCTCAAAATTTGCTCCAACGATTTTTTTTAAAATTCAAAAATCAATTATTTTTTAGATGCTCTTTAAAATGTATATTCTCATTTTGCGATTGAAATCTTCTGAAGACCACTTTACTCTTGTACTCCATAGAAAAGATAGGAAAAATGGTTGCCATGGTAACAAAATATAAATATTTTCCCATACTTATAAATTTTACATCTTGAAAATCGAATGTACCATACTGTCGGAAACTAAATACATGTCGACACAAAAAATCTGGTGTGACAAGCACAGAACACAACTTTCGATTACCGAAGGTAAGAGAAAGTTGTGTGCTGTGCGCCAGTCACACCAGATTTTTTTTTTTCAATTTTACGATATTTTTTCTCGCAAATCGTCCATTGAGTTTAAACTGATTTGCATTAAACATTGTAATATATTAAATAAAATAAAATTGAAGGCTTTTAAGATTTAAAATAGATAGTTGATAAATGCAATGTTGCCAGATCTATATTACGTGAAAAACTGCTCAAGCCAAAAGTCATTCATTTATTATTTTTGGTAATTAAATTATTAACTTAATACAATTATAAACTATGATAGGTCGCGACTAAATTATAATAAGGAATTTTGGCATTCAAAATTTTCATTTTATTAAAAAAAAATATAGACTCTATTATGACTTACAGGGTACTATCCGAACAACCTTAAATTGTAATAATTTATTAAAATGATATGGATTTGTGTTAAATTTACTTAGAAATGTATAAGATATTAAAATTTAATAAATTACAGTATTATTAAGATAGATTAGAATAGATCTTAAGAAGAAACAAAGAGCTTGACAGACAATCGGACACTCTGTAATTATATAGATACATATAAGATTTTTGTATTTGTTTATAAATTTGGACTTTTAGAGTTTTGATGAGCACATCACACAACTTTCGATTACCGAGTTCTATTCTGTGCGTTCAGTCACAACATATATATTTTTTTTTTTTTATTCAGATAGGTTCACCCACCGTCTATGTCACGTTTTCCAGAAAGAAAGCGATGAAAAAGCGGGTCATACGGAAAATTAGAACCAATTTCATTAAGAACTGTCTACTTCGTTGTTCGTCTTCTTCTGCTTCTTGACTTCTGGCTCAAAAGGAGAGGAGAGGACTTATTATTAATTTCAACAAGCCAATTGACTTTTTAACAAAACCCTCCTATATATCTTTGTCTTTTCGCTAACTAATTTAAAATAATAATAATAAAAAAATGCTCTTTTTTTTCTTAGATAGAAAATTTATATTAGTTGATTTTTTTTATTTTTTTAATTCCATCTACGTATATACATAATTGCGGAATGTCCATTTGTCTGTCTGTCATTCTCTGTTTGGCCAACTTCCCATTTTAATTTCGATTCATATAGAGGACATGATTGAGAGCCTAAAAAAAAATCTGGTGTGACTGGTCGCACATTACACGGAAGTTGTATTCTGTGCTTGTCACACCAGATTTACACCAGAAATATTTATATTTTGGTACCATGGCAATTCTATCTTTCCTATGAAGTACAAGAGTAAAGTGTGCTTTAAAAGATGTTAATGGCAAAATGGGAATATATATTTTAAAGAGCATCTAAAAAATAATTAATTTATGAATTTTAATCAAAATTGTTGTACCGAATTTTGAGAAAATTAAAAAAAACTGAAAAAGTACATCAGTAAAGTACTAGTACTTTTTCGCCGACTTTGATTGAAAGCTTATTTTCACGCCTCCGGGGGGGTACCTATCTTAAATATAAAATTTCAACTTCCTAGCTCAATTTCTTCATGCTTTAAATTGAACACAGACACACAGACAGACCATGTCGCGAAAACCATTTTTTTGGATTCAGGGGACCTCAAAACGTGTATATCCATCAAAATCTCGACATCGAATTTTTGACATGAATCCAATACTTTCTCTCTATATATATTAATATATATAGAGGTAAGAGAAAGTAAAAATGGGGAGGCTAAAAAAATTCCTGAAAATAGATTTATTTACCCATAGAAATGCATTGGGTTATGAAAAATTAATTAAATCTCTCAAATGAAAAATAATGAAAATTGTTATCTAATTAATAATAATTAAAAGAAGATAAATTTTTTAAGATATATTTGAAAAATTAATTAAATCTCTCAAATGAAAAATAATGAAAATTGTTATCTAATTAATAATAATTAAAAGAATTTAAATTTTCAAATTATATCTAATTTAAATTTATTAAGATATATTTCTTTAATTATATTGTAGAATAATAATTATTGAGATTTAATTTTAGTTTTAATTAATTAAATCATTACAAAATCTTTAACTTTGAAACTACTTGACCAATTTCCATTTTTTCCAAATCATCACTCGAGAGGTTTGAACTCGAGCTCTTGATTTCTTCTCTTTACATGTATGACGAAGCCTTTACCATCTCGACTACTTTCTTTGTTAAGAATATTATACTTTTTTAAGCTACTTAAATTTGATTCAATTAAAGTTCGAAACGACAGTATATGAAAAATGATAGAAAAATCATATTTTATTTTTACAGCATAGGCCCTGCCCGGGCATGTATTATCTATTTGGTACAGTATAGGCCTATAATAAAATTAATATATACAATATATATAAAACTTTTAAATGATTTACTACTATCTTTTTCATCAATCGTTTTCGGATAATCAAATTTCTACTTTGACTTGCATTTGTGGACGGATTTCAATGGAATTCCCTTTAAATTAACATGGAATTTATTGGGGATGGTTTTAATCTAGATTAAGGGTAAGGAATATTTCTTTCATTAATATAAAGAAAAATACTGTAAAAATCCGCCGGAAGCGGGCATTGCGGCTAGTATGTTTCTAAAAAAAATAAAATTATTAAATTTTAAATGCAGATTATTCTTTTTATATGCTTTAAAAAAATAATAATAAAATTTCTCTCTCTTATTTAACGATTCATTAATTATAATTCATTAGCCTGTCGAGTAAATTAATTGTGTAGCTGTGTGCACATTTTGAATTCAAATAAAACACAAAAAGATAAAAGGTTGTCTTAAGATTTCGGATTCCATCTGGTCCCTTGTGTCCCCCCCCCCCCCTCTCTTATATATACAATAAAGCCCTTTCGAGCGTTTATTTTTACGACTTAAGCCAATTAAGCAATAAAATTAACACCCCCACCACCACCACCGCCGCCATTTGCTCTTTTTATTTTATATCTCTCATTCTCTCTTTGGTAAAAAAAGGGTGACATATTTAGAAAAAGTTTTTTTTTTGTTTTTGTTTCTTTATGGGAAAAAGTTTTGTTTTTATGGAGGGTCAATAAAATGAGTAAAGGGGGAGGGTAATTAAATAATTTTTTCTTAAATCCCCATCTCAACTGTCCGCTGGGAACGTGGGTTTGACCCTCTTAACCTCCCCCCTTCCCTGTCTGTTGTGTGAAAAATCTTTTACCCCCCTTTTTTTGATTCATTGTATTTATAATACCCTTATTTCAAAAATGTTATTAAATTAAGCTTAAAAAATAATATTAATGATATGAATAGTTGACTAAAACCACCACAGTAAAAATCTCTAATTATTAAGCAAAAAAAAAAAAATTTTTTTTTGAAAATTAATTCATTAGCAATTTTTTTTTTTTATTCATATTTTTTAAAATTTATAAAAACAGTATTAATGTTATGTTGTATATATATAGAGAAAATTTCATTGAGAGGTTAATACAACCACAGTAAAATTCTCTACATAATTTAAAAAAAATAATAATTTTTATGAAAATCCGTCCAGTAGTTTCGAAGTTTGTGCTTTATAAACGTAACAATACATTCTTATAAATTTTATTTTAATAATTGTTATTTAATTGATTAATTAAATTAATATTAATTATCTAATGAAATTTTAATTAAATTAATTTAATTAGAAAAATACAAATAAAACCAACAATGCTTATACTAACAATGTGTAATTAATAAATTAAATTAAATTGTTGGTTAAGAATAAAAAAAAAAATTTTAATGGGATTTAAATAGAAAATAAAAGCAAGCAACAATGTCTAATTAGTAAATGCATTGAATTCGAAATCCAGACAAATAAAAAAATATACTGTATGCAGCTCTAGTTATTTTATTTTTTTTTAATTCATTTTTTATTTACATACACACCCACATAGACATTTCTAAAATAATTATTCTGCATAAATGAATTTATAAACTATTTTTACGATAATGAATACAGTATTCTCTACCTTTAATTTCTAATTCATATGTTTTTTAATAAATCCCCTGTTTTTATATTGATTAATTACACGATTGGATGGATTTTAATTTTTCAACGTTGATGTGGAATAAAAAAAAAAAAAAAAAAAAAAACTTTAAAATTAATAATGTTCTCGTATTGTTCCTATGTTCAGCGGTATATATTCTTACAACTTACACCTCAAATGAATTAGTTGAAACCAAAAGCACAAGATAATATGTTTCAATATTGGTATAAACACTTGATAATTATTTAGTATGTGTATCTATCTTTTCCTTATACATATTATACATATTATATATTGTATCATATCACCTAGTGTTTTTAGTTTTAATTTACTTAATTGACCAATTCCTGTATTTTTATTTTAAAACCCACGTAATAAAATTTTTCATTTTTTTTTTAGTGATAATTTTATTGTGAAATTCATTTTATACCAAAAATATTATATATTTAAACATATCATCTAGTGTTTTTATCATGTTTTGGTCATTCAGTGTCGTCTAATAGAAGGAGATAACAACGTATCTATGTACAATATATAATTGGATTGAAATTGAATACGTATATAATTGTAGAATGTCCATATGTTTGTCCTTTGTTATGAAGAGTCCAGGAAAATTACTCGTGTCTCCAAATCCCAAATTGGAGGCTCAAAAAATTCCTGAAAATTCCACTCATTGGAAAACATTGGGTTTTAAATCTACTTATGCAAAAAATTGAATCTAATTAATCATATTAATTAAATCTCTAAAAGCCCTCGGGCTTGGTGTAGGTGTTGGCGTGCTAACCTTCTATACCGAGGGTCTTTTTAACTCCTTAATAATACTTCCAGCCACAAAGACATACCTTTGAAACTTTTTTATTTTATTTTATTTTTTTTTTTGTGTAGTTTTCAACAATTAATTTTTTTGAGTAATTTTTCTGTGTCATTTTCAAATTTTAAAGTCATTTTCTGAAAATCATCCATACTTCGATTTTTCCTGAAATTTTGTGGTAACAAACTACTATTCATTACACAACTTTTCAAGCCTTTCGGGTACTTCATGTTTACTATATTTTTTTTTTTTCGATTTTTGAAAATTTGAAAAAGTTTGTTTTTTTCCTATTATTTATTCATTATTAATCCTTATTATTCGTTAATATAGATTATTCTTTTTATTATTTTATAGTAGTTCCTGCCATTTTTTGCAATTAAAGGGTTTTTAAAATTAAGTCGTTTATAAACAATGACAACAAAATTATTTATTTACGCAATCTTTTAAAAAGTTTACATATACAATCGTATACAGAAATTTTCCATTAGGGTGCGTACACACCTGCGCTCTGCTCCACTCGCGAGCAGTTCGCGGCTCGAAGTTCGTTGCTCGTTGAAATTATTTATTTTGACGAACCTGCCAACGATCCAAAGAGATGGATCGCGGCGAGCAGCTCGCGAGCGGAGCAGAGCGCAGGTGTGTACGCACCCTTAGAAAACATTGTGTTCTATCCCTCATTATGAAAAATCAAATCAAATTAATTATAATTATAATTAAATCTCTCAAATGAAAAATAATAAAAATTGTTATTTAATTAAATTTTCTTTTTCTTTTTTTTTTTTTAACTTATAGAAATATATCTAGTTAGAGCCTTGATTGAAAAAGATGTAATTTTTTCAATCAATGCTCAAATAGCCTGTTCATTAGCCAGTTAATATATCGTTTAAGATAGCAAGTTTGCGAGATATGTTTGTGCTTAAGATTGGGCAAGATTGCATCTAGGGATGTGGTATCGATAAAAAAGTATCGATACCAGTAAGTATCGATACTTTTTTAGTGTCCCTAATTGCACCCCCTGGAGTCGAACCAGGAACTCCACACTTTCGCGGCGGATGGACTACCCTTATTCTAGGGAGCCGGCCCAATCACAGAAATATGTTTTGGTAATAATAAATAAATAAAAATTTATTTCTGGATACCAAAGAAAGAAAAAAACATTGCATTAAGTTGAGTAAATTCTCCAGAAATTAGGTACCGCCTTAGTAGGCCTGTGTTGGAGGCAGGGGCGTATATAGAAATTTTTTTCGGGGGGGGGGCTCGAACTCAAAAAATTTTTCTGCGGAAAATTTTTTTTTAAGAAACTATATTTTTTTTCACACGAAATTTTTTGCGGACCATTTTTTCTATTGCGGAACCAAAGTTGTCCATCCTGCGGAAAAATTTGTTGCGCTGATGTCTGTATATCCCTATATATGTGTGTGTTTGGGAAATTTCGGGGGGGCCGGGGCCCCCTCGCCCCCCCCATAAATACGCCCCTGGTTGGAGGTTACCATCATTTACATATTCATCATTTAAATATTAACAATAATATCCCCCACCCCACCCAAAATGTCCATCAATATTTTTTTTTAAATTAAACATCTCAAAGGTAGTAAGTATGTTGAACATCCTGAATAGACACACATAAACACATTCACATTACTTTTTTTTACATTTCTTAAAGAATCAGATCTTTTTTCCTCGCCTGATTATTCCCGCTTTGCGAGGTCGGCGGTTCTTAAAGAATCAGTTATTTAAAATTTATATTTATATTAATTTACTGTATCGAGTTGTCTGAAAAATATTTTTTTCATAAATTCAAATAGATTTTTTTTTTTATAAATTCTTAAAAAAAAAAAATTCACCCTTTTCACAACTTTAATTTATATTCTAATAATAAAAAAAAAATTCTTTTTTTTTTTTTGATGGATGAAGAATAATTAAATAACAATAAATTTTGCATATTTTTATTTCTTAAACTTTCATTTCTCTCTCTCTCTCTCTCACTCTCAAACTTCATTTATATTCTAAGCATGATTCGTTATCAAGTGTTAATATTTATCTAAATTAATTTATATTCTAATGTGCGTGGATCAAATGACTTTAGCCATTTTGACTTTTAATTAAATCAGCCTAAAATTCATTCTCTCAAAGTCAACTTTACTCCCCCCCCTCCCTCCACCCCCTCCATCTTCCCCCTCCCTTACTCATCTGTCCTTCAAATATCCTTCTCTTTAAATTCACATACCGTACTAAATAGTCAAAAAATAGGCCATCCATTTTGCCCATTGTTATTTTTGTAAAAGAATATACAAAGTTGGAAACTTTTTTTTTTCTAAATAAAAATACTAAGTTAAGGGGCTTCAGGAACGCACATTGAAACTTTACTCAGAAACTACTTAGGCATTTTAAAGTATTTTTTATGCGGTTTTTTATTTTTAAATGATTTAAATTAGAATAGAAATAAGAAATTTTTTTTTGCCCTCGGGGCTTGGTGTAGGGGTTAGCGTGCTAACCTCGTATACCAAAAGTCGCGGATTCGGACCCCAGGCAGTCCGATAATTTTATTTAAGCCATTTGGATACCAAATGGCTTAAATAAGAATGCCTGGACCCCCAATAGATATATTAAACATACGAGTATCTTTTAAAGTCTTAAATGGCCTAAGTTGCCGAGAAGACTGTGTGTATGTGTGTGTGAATAAGAAAAAAGTGTTGAATGAGAAAAAAGTGTGAGTGCTTAAAAAAAAAAAAAAAATTTTTTTTGTATTTATAGAAAATGCGAAAACCTTCTATTATGAAAATTGAAATTTTTTTAAAATCTAAAAATCATTAATATCGAAGCTATAATAATTAAATAGAGTTGTAACTAAATAAAAAATAAATTTCTTATTTATTTAAAAATTAACTGCCAAATAGTTTAGCATTCTTGCAAAAGATGGCAGGCTATTCTAACAGCCGTCATTATCAGATCACTTATAAGCTTATATTTATATATTTTTATGCTGTTATATTATAAATAACATACCGTAGTATATTTATAATTAGAATGTTGGATATCACCGAAATAGCCCTCAGGCAATTCTACGAGGAGAGGGAGTTTCTGTGACATCCTGACCTGTGGAAGGGACGTAAAGAAGGTTCCCTCTCAGTGATGCATTCTCCGAAAGGAGTAGGTGCTGAGGGAGTACCTCCTCAAACTAGGACATCCTCCCTAGCATAGAAGAGGTTGGATAAAAGGATCCGGGTGGAACCAGAAATAAGGATAAGTTCACTAGCTAGAAATTAACTCAGGATAAGGAGTTAGAAATAGGAAATAATGTAACTTCACGGGGTGCCGTTTGGGTTTGAGGTGTGTGTCGTCGTGCACGTAAGCATCTCGGGTGAATAAACGGGGATCCCGAAAGGAATTTCAAATAATAATAATAAAAATGAGGAAGATATTTATATTTACATGAATATATTTTTAATATTAGCGAGTATAAGCTGACGTAAGATTTTTATGATGGCAAAAATGTCGTTGATAAGACAATTAGTCAGCTACTATATTTCCTTATCAATTTTCATTTTAGTATAACACTTGTGAGTAAATATTACAAAAAAAATTATTGTTAATCGGCCCAGCAACAAAATCACATGATTAAATGCAGTTGAATATAATAACAATCACAGAGTGGGGTAGAGAAGAAGGGGGCAATATAATTTATTTTAAATTAAATTCAAATATGTCAAATATATAATTTATAATCTCAAAAATAAATGAAATGATCAGCTCTCGATAGTTGATTTCCATTTTTATTTATAGTTAGGTCAGCAATAGCCAACTCCCCCTCTCCTCTCCCTTAAACAGTTTAAATTTATTATTCCCCCCCCCCCCTTCACCCCTCCACTCTTTTTGCTATTAAAGTTATATATTTCAAATGAATGATAATAATAATAATATTATTCTCTATCTATTTATTCCCGGGGATAGATATGAAATGTTATCTACGATAATAAAGCATATTTTAATTTACATAATTACTAAAGCAAATTGAAAAAAAAAAAATCTGTTTATAATTAGCTATTAGCTTGAACTTTAAAGTGAACCCAGTCAATGAATATTTAAAATTTCAAAAATATTTTTTTTTAACTTTCTCTTGCCTATATATGTTAATGGAGACGATTAGCCAAGGGAATAAAGCAGTTAATCAAGTTCAAATTCACCTCATGGCAAAATATTATTTAATTCTTTGTGAGATGTCTCCTCCTGAGGAAGGAAACAGAACCCACCCCAGTATTATTCCCATGAAAGACATTTCTCTGAGTAACAGCATCGTTTTTGACAATAATGACTCAAGTGAGTGACATATATAGAGAGAAATTATTGCATTCATGACGAGATTTTGATGGAAATATATGTTTTGAGCTTTTTGAGTTTAAAATAAAGCATGATGGAAAAAAGCTAGATGGTTTAAATTTGATATTCAAGTTAACTACCCGACTGAGGTGCAAAATAAGCTTTTATCTAATAAAATAAAGCACTAAAGTACTAAAGTATATTTTATTTTTTTCGATTTTCTCAAAATATCAGTTTTGGTTTTGCACGAAAGCCGTTGAAAATTGTGTAACTGACCTATCAAGAGTTATTCACCACCCTATCACTTGTATAAAAAAAAATTGTAAAATAATATAATTTAATTTTGTTGGATGTATTTTATAAATATCTATCTATATATGCGGTAACTCATATGAAAAAAAAAATTTGTTTTAACGTTCCTCGTTTCTATCAAATTCACATGATTGCTAGTAAAATTTAATTGAAATAAATAATTTTTCTCGCTTGTGACAATTCTTTCTTATGCGAAATTTTTGAGCCTTTCCATTTGGAGATTTCAGGACCTGAGCATTTTCCTGGGACTCTCCAATACAATTTGCAATTATAATCAAAGTGTTAGGGAGCTCGCTGGTGTGGCGGGCTAGGGTGTCGGCTTTCTACAAAGAAGATCCCTGTTTAAATCCTGGGTGTGCGGAATTTTTTCATACAAATATTTATTTAATGTAAACACATACTTAATCAAGCCCTGGATTGGAATATTGGATCTCACCAAAATAGCCCCCAGGCAACTCTACAAGGAGAGGGAGTTTGTGTCACATCCCTTCCTGTAGAAGGGACTTAAATAAGGTTCTCTCTCAGTGATGCATTCTTCGATAGGAGTCGGTGCTGAGGGAGTCCCTCCTCAAACTAGGACATCCTCAATAGCATAGATGAGGTTGGATAAAAGGAACCGGGTGGAACCAGAAATAAGGATTAGTTCACTAGTCAGAGATAGGAAGTGATGTAACTTCACGGGGTGCCGGCAGAGGTGGCTACGGCCGGTTGAGTTTGAGGTGTGTGTCTTCGTATACGAAAAGCACCTCGGGCAAATAAACGGGGTAGGAATTTCAAAATAATAAAATAAACTCAAAGTATTAATATATTGAACATTTTGTTTGTTATAAAATTAGAAACTCAGTTCTTTTTGGTTAAGCTCAATGACTAGTTTATAATATTTATTTATTTTTTATTCACTAAGTAAATAAATTATCTTTTGTTATTTTATTAACAAAACAAAAAAATGTTTGATATATGTAGCGTAATGTTGTTGGCAAGCTTATTAAAAGAGAGAGAGAGAGAGAGGTAGAGCTCAATAATTATTCTTTAGACAAGTAGCCACCATCGTTTAGTATTAGACTAAGCTGAATATGTTGGAGGCATTAGCAGCAGCGTTTTTATCCTCCCCTCCGATGCAGCAAAATACCGTTATTTATATTTCTATGTGTATATGTGCGTGATGCAAATGAAAATGAATGAGCGGAGGGGTGGGGGGTAGTGAAATGCCTTTCTGCCCTACGTGCAAATGAGTGTATGCAATGAGAACATATTGGCCTGTCCTCCACCTCCCCCTCCAACTCCTTTCGCTCTACATTAAAAGTACTTTATTTAAAAAAAAAAGAGCTCTAGCCCAGTGAATATATTATTATTATATGGTGAAAAAAGAAAGGTCTGCTTTAATGATGTTTTAACTTATCCCATTTCATTGGTTAAGTGACAACAAAGAATATTAATAACAAGATACCAAAAAAAAAAAATTTAACTTTTTTTTTTTTTAATATAAATTCAACAATTTATAATATAGTATATAAAATAAATTGAAGGTTTGAAGTGCAACAATATTTTGACATTGTTGTCAACTAAAATTATCAGAAAAGCGTGTAAATAAAATTTTTTTTTCTCTTCTAAAAATTTATTATAATAATCGTTCGTTAAAAATAAAATACTCTTTAGAAAAAAATGAAAAAATAAATTACCAGAATGTTGATTTGAGATCCCGTCATTTGAGAAGGCTCAAAATAAAATTTTAAAAATTTTCCCCCACATGTCGATGAACAAATAGAAAATTTAATTATATAATAATTTTTATTATTTTTAATTTGAGAGATATAATTATTTAAAATTATTTAATTAGTTTGAAATTTTCCTAAGAGATAAAAACCATCGCTTTCCCAAAATAATTGATTTAATTCTCAAAAATGTACCATATACTTTCAGACCTGATGATGGTTCAAAAAATAATCAAAACAGCCTGGTCGAATTGATCCTTAATAAATCCGAAAATAAAATACTCTTCTACTTTATTTTTATACGCAACAATAAACCTCCAATTGTTTATTATGGCAAAGTGTAATCTTTAACAATCGGTAATCGAAAGTTATACTCTCTGCTTTCACACCAGAAATAATGTTTATTTAATAAAAACCTTTCAAAGATAAAATTATATTTTACCGCAGTCCGTTAATTAGTTTTAGCACTAAACTTGTTTAATATATTTAAAAGAAGACGAGAGAAAAAAAAAAAAAAACTTTTTACAGAATCACCAAGCGGTAAATGAACGTATTACGTATTTTCGGTTGGCTAACGTAGTTCTTTTTTTTTTTTTTTTCTCAAAGGGCCAGTCTCATATTTCACAACCACCTTTTTTCAACCACCTCTCGAAGTTGAGCAGAAAAAACCAAAAAAAGAGGGGGAGAATTTCCCTTCTTCCCCCCCCCCCCCCCTCCTTCTTCTCTTCTCTCCCTTCACAGACAAATGTCAACAAGATTTAAACCCAACCAAGCTGAGGCTATCTATTAAAATTCGCTTACAATAAAAAAGAACGTCCCTTTCTTTCTTTCTTGTTGTTGATATCATCATCACTAAATTTATTTAAGTTGAGAGTTAATTATTATTTGAAATTTCTCCAGGGATCACCTTGTTTATTTAACGGAGCTGCTTCCGTGCACGAAGACACACACCGGCCTCTGGCCGTAGCCATCTACCGGCACCCCGCCATCATTTCCTATCTCTAACTCCTCCTCCTGCGTTCGTTTCTAGCTAGTGAACCAATTTCTGGTTCCCTTTTATCAAACCTCTTCTATGCTAGGAAGGATGTCCTAGTTTGAGGAGGAACTCCTCTCGAAGAATGCATCACTGGAGAGGGAACCTTCTCTTTTACGTCCCTTCCATGTAATCAAAACGATATTTATTTTCACGGATAGGAGAGCTGCTATTCAAGCAATAGGAAGGGCTAAATTCTCCTCCAAACTATCACTTGAGTGCCACAAAACGCTAGACGATCAATAAAATGTTGGAACCAACAGTGTCTGTTTTGGGTCAAAGGGCAATGAAATGGCTGATCTGCACGCTAGGATGGGATAAAGGACTGCTTCTTTAAACGGTCCTGAGCACTCGATCCCGCTGGAAAACTCAGCCATTAGAGATATGACAAACAAATTAGTCATAAAAGAACAGACAGAGCGCTGGAGAGGCTTTTTTGGAGTGCAGACAGCCCAAGGGGTTGTCTACTCCGGCCTGAACCTAAGAGGGCTCGCTTTTGCCTGCAACAAACTTGAGAGAAGTTATCAACCTATGTAGGACTTGTTACAGGACACTGTAGGCTAAATAGACACCTAATATATGAAATCCTAACTTGAATATAAAAAAGGACAGTCCCTAGGGGTTGCGAATCAGAAGATGAAACCCCCAACACATATTCTCTTTGTAGTTGCCAGGCGGTGACATCAACTAGACCAGTGGTTCCCAACCTTTTTTTTGGCCCATCGCTCCTTTTCTGGAGGTTGAATTAAACCTATCGCCCCCCTCTTTCATTTTCATTGTATGCCTAATTTTAATTTGAAGTAAAAATTAATTTTTAAAATTTTACATTAAAAATAAATTTTTTTTCGAAAAAAATGTATTTTTTTCAAATCTCGGGGGGGTAATTACCCCCTTTATCCCCCTTGTATCCGCCCTTGGTTAAAATTTGATCAAATTCATGGATTCTGTGATCTGCATCTGAATTTACTTACAAAACATGATTTTAAAATCTTTAACAAAAAAAACGTACTTTATTTCAAAGTTAAAAATGAATCAAGTTCCCCAGATAACGTTTTCAAAAGTGACATTTCGATTCTCTTGGAATTATCTTCAGACTATTTTATTTTTATGATAATATTTTGTCCTTTTC
>JAKCPI010025625.1:0-13185 GCA_023213315.1 Euborellia annulipes | reverse complement strand
TTTACAAACATAATATTGGACTTAGAGAACTTTGCAATAATGTGTCAAGAGACTTTGAAGCATTTTTACAAATATAATATTGAACTTAGAGAATTTTGCAATCATGTGTCATGGGACTTTAAAGCATTTTTACAAATATAATATTAAACTTAGAGAATTTTGCAATCATGTGTCAAGGGACTTTGAAGCATTTTACAAATACAATATTGAACTTAGAGAATTTTTGCAATCATGTGTCAAGGGACTTTGAAGCATTTTTACAAATATAATATTGAACTTAGAGAATTTTGCAATCATGTGTCAAGCGGGACTCTCCATTTTTTACAAATATAATATTGGACTTAGAGAATTTTGCCAAAAATAATTTTTTTTATATTTTTTGGCTCCGTTATTCTCTAATTAGTCGTGGTGGGCTTTAGAGATAATTTATGAATATCTGCCATAATTACAGTATTTACTTGCACAATTGACAAAAAAATGATATATAATCTAATCAAAACAATTTAAATCAGAAAAACTTTAATTTTCTCAAATCTCGGTATCTGGCGCTTGGACACACAATTGCATAACAGGGTCCAAATATAGATCTTTGTAGAGAATGAAAAATTAAAATGCTTGTGTTGGGGAGATGTGTATTCTTATTCTATTAATATGATTTATTTTTCAATTTGAATATTTACACGCAATAAGTTTGTGTCGCTATAAATTACCAAAAAGAACGAAAGAAAAGAAATTAATTAATCGTCTGGTCAGCAGCATCCACTGCTTAATTCCAAGTAAACCAACCAGGAGTATCAGAGAGAGAGAGAGAGAAAATTAAAGAATAATCCTGGAAAAATAGATTAAAAAAAAAAAGGGATAGGCAGGCTATTGACAATACTTGGTCATTGTGTGTGAAGAAGAAAAAGGGCGCTACGAGTTATGAGACTTTTTTTTTTTTTTTTTGAGTCTCGATTAACTATTTTCATATATCTTGAGAAAATTCTATTCTTTTTGGCACCGAACCGATATTACCGAAATCATCTCTTAAAAAAAATAACGTCTCCAACTTTATTCAGTGACAATGGCTAAGTGGATCCTCTCGCGTATTTATTTATTTATTTGACATCCATTTCCCTCTCTCATTCTTTTAGAAAAAGTCGGATTGAGGGGATTTATTTAATGGACAATAGAGAGATCATTTATTAAGTTTTTTTTTTGATTTAAGAAGTTCAAAAAATCCGTATAAAAACTTAATATAATTTAATTTTTTTTTTTTAAATACGTCATTACTATCATCTCAAATTATGAAGATGACACTAATATAAAAACTTGAAATATATGATCACTCTAACCGGCAGAACATAGGGGGAAAAGGGGGGTAGTAACCCCCCGAGAACACCTCTGGATCCGCCCTTGCACCTAACAGGGTTATTATTATTTGAAATTCTTATCGCGATTCCCGTTTATTTTCTCGAAGTACTTTTGGTACACGAAGACACACACCGTCCTCTGGCCGTAGCCCTCTACCGGCACCCCGTGAAGTTACATCCTCTCGTATCTCTAACTCCTCCTCCTGCGTTCATTTCTAGCTAGTGCATTAATCCTTATTTCTCTTCTATGCTAGGCGGAGAGGATGTCCTAGTTAAAGGACTCCCTCAGCACCACTCCTTTAAAAAAAAAGTCACTGAGGACTCCTAAACACCAACTCCTTTAAAAGAAAAGTCACTGAGAGGGAACTTTCTTTACGTCCCTTCCACGGGATTGGATGTCACAGCAACTTGCAACTTTTTTAGGAGAGTTTCTGTGAGGAGTAATCGTGGGTCAATTAAAAAGCTTGCTCTCCTTGGTTCGCCTCACTGTTCTATAGATATCCACAATTTTCAATTAATCTATTTGCAATTATGTTAAGTACACATATAGTACATGAACCAGCGAGTGACGTAGTAATCAAATTTCTTCAAAATGGGAAGTTGGCTTGGAAATTAGAGAGGAAGTTAGTAGCTACCACCTTTCCAAGTATACGACTAGGGCTGTGGGAGGAAGCAGTTGAAAAAAGAAGAGAGCAGTCATAAATGGACACTTTTGTGCTATGCCCACTCGGTATTCTCGCTTGAACTCAAGAGGGCCTTCCTTAACATCTTAACGCTCGCATTGCAACAAGAAATATCCTAAATTGCTAACAAACTTGCCCGCCGAAGGCGAGCAGCTTACTTACCGCCTAGTAAACAAATCCTCAAACATGCACTGGATTGGAATATTGGATCTCACCACAAAAGCCCTCAGGCAACTCTACGAGGAGAGGGAGTTGCTGTGACACCCCGTCCTGTGGAAGGGACGTAAAGAAGGTTTCCTCTCAGTGATGAATTCTTCGAAAGGAGTCGGTGCTGAGAGAGTCCCTCCTCAAACTAGGACATCTTCCCTAGCAGGGAAGGAACCGGGTAGAACCAGAAATAAGGATTAGTTCACTAGCTATAGACGAAAGCAGGGGGAGGAGTTAGAGATAGGAAATAATGTAACTTCACGGGATGCCGATAGATGGCTACCGCCAGAGGCCGGTTGGGTTTGAGGTGTGTGTTCTCGGGTAAATAAAGGGAATCCCGATAGGAATTTCAAATAATAATAATTTACTTGGTTTAGAAATCTCGAAAATTATTTTTCCGAATTTCAATTTATAGGAGGATTGTTTTCTAAATTAAAACTAAATTAATATGATATCAGCATTTTTTTTTTTTTTTTTTATACCCATATTATTCAATTGATACTTGATAAATTTCATTTAGAGTCAGGTGAGATGTTAGAATTCAGAGGAAATGAAGCCAATAAATAAATGAGCAAATAATATTCCAAGTACTCTCTCTACAAATGCAACTAAATTAATTATTATTGTTTGAATCTCATGTTACAAGAACAAAAAGGGCGAAAAAAAAAAAACAGTGATCGGAATCCCTCCTCTAAACATTAATTAATTTTGTTGCACCGCGTAGAGGGCCATTCGATATCAAATAGACGACAACAACAACAACAACCAAAAAAACAAAATAGTTCATTTGCCATCGAATGACGTTAGTGATTCAAAAAAATATATTATAAAATTGAATACTTTGTTGATGAGTTGATGACAACGCCCTTTGAATGCACCGATATTGAATTTAAGGTTGTTCGGACATTAAAGCACTAGTAAAGATTAAAAGCTAATTTTTTTTTAAAAATAATTATCACAAAAAAAATCAATTTTGAGGGGTTATCTTGTAATTAATTAATTATTAAAAAAATTGAAATTTAACATGTAGTCTATGGGGAATATCGACGAAACGCACACATATTGAATTATATAGCCACCTCTGCAATAGATACAAAAACAAAAAACTTACATTTTATCAATTCACTTCCATAGGATACGTTAAACACAAAATCAAAAGTTTCTGCCGAAGGCTTTTAAAGATATTTTAACAAGAAAGTCAAAAATATCGTCGAAAATGACAGTCGCCAATATTTAAAAATAAGTCGAACTCAGACCAGTGTGGCAGCGCCGCATAAATAATACCCTTTTCTCGCTGTCAGTTACATTTTTTTTACTTTCTCTTACCTATGTATATATGTAATATATATATATAGAGAAAGTATTGGATTCATGTCAAAAATTCGATGTCGAGATTTTGATGGATCTTTACGTTTTGAGGTCCCCTGTATCCAAAAAAGTGGTTTTCGCGACATGGTCTGTCTGTGTGTGTGTCTGTGTGTGTTCAATTTTAAGCATGAAGGAATTGAGCTAGGAGGTTGAAATTTTATATTTAAGTTAAACACCTCCCGGGACCGGAAAAAAAAGCTTTTAATCAAAATCGGCCAAAGAGTACTAGTACTTTACTGATGTACTTTTTCAGTTTTTTTCGATTTTCTCAAAATTCGCTCTAACGATTATGATTAAAATTCAAAAATCAATTATTTTTTGGATGCTCTTTCAAATGTATATTCTCGTTTTGCCCTCAAAATTGTTTGAAGCACACTTTACTCTTGTGCTTCATAGGAAAGATAGGAGAAATGGTTGCCATGGTAACAAAATATAAATATTTTCCCACACTTATAAATTTTACATCTGAATTCAAATATTCCTTACTGCAGGGAACTAAATACATGTCGACACAGAAAATCTGGTGTGACAAGCACAGTACACAACTTTCGATTACCGAAGGTAAGAGAAAGTTGTGTGCTGTGCGCCAGTCACACCAGATTTTTTACTTTTACGATATTTTTTCTCGCAAATCGTCCATTGTGTTTAAACTGATTTGCATTAATCATTGTAATATATTAAATAAAATAAAATTGAAGGCTTTTAAGATTTAAAATAAATAGCTGATGAATGCAATGTTGCCAGATCTATATTACGTGAAATACTGCTCAAGTCAAAAGTCATTCATTTATTATTTTTGGTAATTAAATTATTAACTTAATTAATACAATTATAAGCTCTGATAGGTCACGACTAAATTATAATAAGGAATTTTAAAATAAAGCACTCTATGATTTGGATTTATTAATATTTATTAATAGCAACACGAAATTTGTCCTTTTTATCAAAATAGACTGTTTAATGATAAAAACGAATCTGTAATTAGATTTGACTATCTCGTACCGTTTTGTCAAAAAAAAAAAAAAAAAAAATACAAACGTTATTTTAACATATAGGCCCTATTAATATACAATAATATCATATTAATAAATCCCTCGTTTTCTACATAGGCCAACTACATGAATAATGTGTAAACTTAATCGAAAGTTGTGTTCTGTGCTTGTTTTTTGTGTCGACATATATTTAGTTCCCGACAGTACGGAACATTTGAATTCAGATGTAAAATTTATAAGTATGGGAAAATATTTATATTTAGTTACCATGGCAACCATTTCTCTTATCTTTCCTATGAAATACAGGAGTAAAGTGGTCTTCAGAAGATTTCAATTGCAAAATGAGAATATATATTTTAAAGAGCATCTAAAAATTAAATGATTTATGAATTTTAAACAAAATTGTTGGAGCAAATTTTTAGAAAATCGAAAAAAAACTAAAAAAGTACATTAGTAAAGTATTAGTAGTCTTTGGCCAATTTTGATCAAAAGCTTCATGTTACGTCCCGGGGGGGGTCTCTAACTTAAATATAAAATTTCAACCTCCTAGAACTTTTCAATCTTGAGATATTTTGTTCACAGTCAGACACACACTTACACATTGCTGATCAATTGATTTCTGAAATTTGCTCCGCTTGTTGAAAAGGTTGGCTACCCTGTTATAAAGAATAAAAGAAGCCCCCCCCCATACCCTTTTAACCTCTTCACTTTATAATCTTAAAGAGAGAGAGTAATATTAACTTTTCTTAGAGAAAACATACAAGTAAAGGTGTTTGGTATAATAATTTAATCCCCTTGTCCGATTTCTCATTTGCTCTCTTCCCTTTTCTTAAGGGATATTTATACTCTCGAAGATATTACCAAGGTATACTTATCTCCCAAATGATGATGATATTCTTTAGAAACACACACAAAAAAAAATAAAATTAATCACAATCAAGATCTTAGAGACGAGAATCGCCTCTTATCAGAGAATATTTTTATATCCTTAATATGGCAGTTTAAATAATTTATTTTTGTAAATAAAAAAAAAATTTGGTTAAGTATATACAGTAGTATTCCGATAATTCATACCAGTTTTTCGGAATTTTCTTTTGGGGCCGGTAAATACGAATCGGGTCACAAACTATCGGGATTGCACTGTAAGCTTATAATATATTTTTTTTTCTAACTTTTGCACCCCATTAAACAATCTGACCTTTAGTCGCTCAGCCGTTGCCATAAAAATGTTGCTGTTACTTACCTGAAACAAAGAAAAAATAAATTTGTTAGATTAAAAGCTAATTTTTGAATATGTTATTAATCACTATCACATACGTATAAAATAAAATTTTGAAGCAGATCTAACGCAGGGTTATCGTGTAATTAATTTTTCAAAAATTTAAATTTAACATGTAGTCTATGGGGAATATCGACGAAACGCACACATATCGAATTATATAGCCACCTCTGCAATAGGTAAAAAAAAAACAAAAAACTTACATTTTATCAATTCACTTCCGAGGAATACGTTAAAAATAAAATCAAAAGTTTCTGCAGAAATCTTTTAAAGATATTTTAACGAGAAAATCAAAAAATTCTCCAAATTGACAGTCGCCAATATTTAAAAATGAGACTCAGACCAGTGTGGCAGCGTCGCATAAAATAATACTCTTTTCTCGCTGTCAGTTACTTTTTTTTTTTTCCATTTTACGATATTTTTTCTCGCAAATCGTCCATTGAGTTTAAAGTAATTTGCATTAAACATTGTAATATATTAAATAAAATAAAATTGAAGGCTTTTAAGATTTAAAATAAACAGCTGATAAATGCAATGTTGCCAGATCTATATTACTTGAAAAACTGCTCAAGTCAAAAGTCATTCATTTATTATTTTTGGTAATTAAATTATTAACTTAATACAATTATAAACTCTGATAGGTCATGACTAAATTATAATAAGGAATTTTGGCATTCAAAATTTTATTAAAAAAAAATTTAGATTCTATTATGACTTACGGGGTACTATCCAAACAACCTTAAATTTTAATAATTTATTAAAATGATATGGATTTGTGATAAATTTACTTAGAAATATATAAGATATTTCATATTAAATGTTAAATAAATTACAGTATCATTAAGATAGATTAGAATAGGTCTTAAGAAGAAACAAAGAACTTGACAGACAATCGGACACTCTGTAATTATATAGATACATATAAGATTTTTGTATTTGTTTATAAATTTGAACTTCTGGAGTTTTGATGAGCACATCACACAACTTTCGATTACCGAACAAGTTCTATTCTGTGCATTCAGTCATAACATATATTTTTTTTTTATTCAGATAGGTTCACCCACCGTCTATGTCACGTTTTCCAGAAAGAAAGCGATGAAAAAGCGGGTCATACGGAAAATTAGAACCAATTTCATTAAGAACTGTCTACTTCGTTGTTCGTCTTCTTCTGCTTCTTGACTTGGCTCAAAAGGAGAGGAGAGGACTTATTATTAATTTCAACAAGCCAATTGACTTTTTAACAAAACCCTCCTATATATCTTTGTCTTTTCGCGAACTAATTTAAAAAAATAAAATAATAAAAAAAATGCTGTTTTTTTTTCTTAGATAGAAAATTTATATTGAAGATTTTTTGATTTTTTTATTTCCATCTACGTATGTACACAATTGCGGAATGTCCGTTTGTCTGTCTGTCATCCTATGTTTGGCCAACTTCTCATTTTAATTTCGACTCATATAGAGGACATGATAGAGAGCCTAAACAAAATCTGGTGTGACTTGTTGCACATTACACGGAAGTTGTATTCTGTGCTTGTCACACCAGATTTACACCAGAAATATTTATATTTTGTTACCATGGCAATTCTCCTATCTATCCTATGAAGTACAAGAGTAAAGTGTGCTTCAAAATATGTTAATACCAAAATGAGAATATACATTTTAAAGAGCATCTAAAAAATAATGAATTTATGAATTTTAATCAAAATCGTTGAAGCGAATTTTGAGAAAATTGATATTAACTGAAAAATTACATTAGTAAAGTACTAGTACTCTTTGGCCGATTTTGATTAAATGCTTCATGTCACGTCCCAGGGAGGTACCTAACTTAAATATAAAATTTCAACTTCCTAGCTCAATTTCTTCATGCTTTAAATTGAACACATACAGACCATGTCGCGAAAACCACTTTTTTGGATCCAGGGGAAACGTGTATATCCATCAAAATCTCGACATCGAATTTTTGATATGAATCCAATATTTTCTCTCTATATATTAACATATATATGTAAGAGAAAGTGAAAATGGGGAGGCTAAAAAAATTCCTGAAAATAGATTTATTTACCCATACAAATGCATTGGGTTATGAAAAATTAATTAAATCTCTCAAATGAAAAATAATAAAAATTGTTATCTAATTAATAATAATTAAAAGAATTTAAATTTTCAAATTATATCTAATTTAAATTTATTAAGATATATTTCTTTAATTATATTGTAGAATAATAATTGTTGAGATTTAATTTTAATTAATTAAATCATTACAAAATATTTAACTTTGAAACTACTTGACCAATTTCCAATTTTTCCAAATCATCACTCGAGAGGTTTGAACTCGAGCTCTTGATTTCTTCTCTTTACATGTATGTAGGGATACGGTATCGAAAAAAAGTATCGATACTTGTACTTGGTATCGTATCGAAAGGAAAGTATCGATACCAAAAAGTATCGGATGGAAAGTATCGATACCAGCAAGTATCGAGTATTTTTTAAAGTATGAGTATTTTTCCTCTTTTTTTTAAGTTTTTTCGGCATCTTAGGCTCCTGACGTCGTTCAAAGGGCCCAACAAAAGATCAATGGGGTATACTGGTATACCATTTTCCCTAAGTAATGAGCACCAAGAGGACGGGGCTTTCTCAACTAAAATACGGATTTCGCCAAAATAAAAATCTGTCCATTTTCACTGGTCGACAAAAATGAACTTTTTTTCTTTTACAAGAATAAAGAAATAGATATGAGATTCCAGAAATATCGTAGCACAGTTTTAGAGATATATAGAAAAATAAATTTTAATAGAAAAAGTGCTCTAAACGGCTGATGGAAAAATTCTAACTACATATCTGAATTCACTATAAAAAAATGTACTAAATTCACTAATTAGATTTCTTGTGAAGAAAACTTGTCGTCCAGTATTTTTATTAGTTTATATATTGGCCTTTCTATGTAATATTTGCGCACTTTTAAATTTAGTAATTTAGAAATTGTATGGCCTTGAAGCCCAACAATAAAAAAAAAAAAAAAAAAAAAATTTAGTAAATACAGTTTGCAATAATACAAAAAAATTAAATTAGAAATTTAATGTTATTAAATGAAAGGGTTTTTATTAAAAAGTATCAAATTTTCCATTATTAATAAATAATTATAAGGAATATGATGGAATAAAGTCTATCCCAAAAATATCGACCTTCTGTTATACATGTATATCAACTTACTATTTATATCAAGAGAAAAAAAGAAAATGCGATATTCTTTGGCAGAATCGCAATTAAAATATTTATATAACGTTTAAAGTCTGTCTATATGGCCTAAGATGGTGAAAAAACTTAAAAAAAAAAAAAAAATTATATATGAATGAGTACTACTCATTCGATACCGGCAATCAAGTACTCATATGAGTAAAGTATCGAAAGAAAAGTATCGAGTAAAAAAGTACTAGTATCGAAACAAAAGTATCGATACCAGGAAGTATCGAGTATTTTTTCGTGTCCCTACATGTATGACGAAGCCTTTACCATCTCGACTACTTTCTTTGTTAAGAATATTATACTTTTTTAAGCTACTTAAATTTGATTCAATTAAATTTCGAAACGACAGTATATGAAAAATGATAGAAAAATCATATTTTATTTTTACAGCATAGGCCCTGCCCGGGCATGTATTATCTATTTGGTACAGTATAGGCCTATAATAAAATTAATATATACGATATACGTAAATAAAACTTTTAAATGATTTACTATCTTTTTCATCAATCGTTTTCCGATAATTAAATTTCTACTTTGCCCTGCAATTGTGGACGGATTTCAATGGAATTCCCTTTAAATCAACATGAAATTTACCGGGGATGGTTTTTATTTAGATTATGGGTAGGGAATATTTCTTTTATCAATATAAAGAAAAATACTGTAAAAATCCGCCGAAAGATGGCATTGCGGCTAGTATGTGTTTCTTAAAAAAATAAAATTATTAAATTTTAATTTCAGATTATTCTTTTTATATGCTTTAAAAAAATAATAATAAAATTTCTCTCTCTCTTATTTAACGATTCATTAATTATAATTCATTAGCCTGTCGAGTAAATTAATTGTGTAGCTGTGTGCACATTTTGAATTCAAATAAAACACAAAAAGATAAAAGGTTGTCTTAAGATTTCGGATTCCATCTGGTCCCTTGTGTCCCCCCCCTCCCTTATATATACAATAAAGCCCTTTCGAGCGTTTATTTTTACGACTTAAGCCAATTAAGCAATAAAATTAACACCCCCACCACCACCACCACCGCCATTTGCTCTTTTTATTTTATATCTCTCATTCTCTTTTTGGTAAAAAAGGGTGACATATTTAGAAAAAAGTTTTTTTTTTTGTTTTTGTTTCTTTATGGGAAAAAGTTTTGTTTTTATGGAGGGTCAATAAAATGAGTAAAGGGGGGGGGATGGTAATTAAATAATTTTTTTCTTAAATCCCCATCTCTACTGTCCGCTGGGAACGTGGGTTTGACCCTCTTAACCTCCCCCTTCCCCGTCTGTATGTGAAAAAAAATTTACCCTCTTTTTTTTTGATTCATTGTATTTATAATACCCTTATTTCAAAAATGTTATTAAATTAAGCTTAAAAAATAATATTAATGATATGAATGGGTCGTTTTGATAACTTACCTACCCCATCAGTAAAATAGCCTCCCTATGGGGAATTATATGGTGTTTGTCCTTCAGCTATTTTAATGCTGAAGGACAAACACCATGTATTTCCCCATAGGGGAGGCTGTTTTACTGTTGGGGTAGGTAAGTTATCAAAACGACCCATAGTTGACTAAAACAACCACAGTAAAATTCTCTAATTATTAAGCAAAAAAAAAAAAAAAAAATTTGAAAATTGATTCATTATATTTTTTAAAATTTATAAAAACAGTATTAATGTTATGTAGTATATATATAGAGAGAGAGAATTTCATTGAGATGGGTGGTTAATACAACCACAGTAAAATTCTCTACATAATTTAAAAAAATAATAATTTTTATGAAAATCCGTCCAGTAGTTTCGAAGTTTGTGCTTTATAAACGTAACAATCCATTCTTATAAATTTTATTTTAATAATTGTTATTTAATTGATTAATTAAATTAATATTAATTATCTAATGAAATTTAAAATAAATTAATTTAATTAGAAAAATACAAATAAAACCAACAATGCTTATACTAACAATGTGTAATTAATAAATTAAATTAAATTGTTGGTTAAGAATAAAAAAAAATTTTAATGGGATTTAAATAGAAAATAAAAGCAAGCAACAATGTCTAATTAGTAAATGCATTGAATTCGAAATCCAGATAAATAAAAAAATATACTGTATGCACCTCTAGTTATTTTATTTTTTTTTAATTCATTTTTTATTTACATACACACCCACATAGACATTTCTAAAATAATTATTCTGCATAAATGAATTTATAAACTATTTTTACGATAATGAATACAGTATTCTCTACCTTTAATTTCTAATTCATATGTTTTTTAATAAATCCCCTGTTTTTATATTGATTAATTACACGATTGGATGGATTTTAATTTTTCAACGTTGATGTGGAATCAAAATAAAAAATAAAAACGTTAAAATTAATAATGTTCTCGTATTGTTTCTATGTTCAGCGGTATATTTTCTTACAACTTACACCTCAAATGAATTAGCTGACTAAATTAAAACCAAAAGCACAAGATAATATGTTTCAATATTGGTATAAACACTTGATAATTATTTAGTATGTGTATCTTTTCCCTATACAAATGAATATTATATATTGAATCATGTCACCTAGTGTTTTTAGTTTTAATTTACTTAATTGACCAATTCCTCTATTTTTATTTTAAAAACCACGTAATTAAATTTATCATTTTTTTTTTTTTAGTGATAATTTTATTGTGGAATTCATTTTATACCAAAAATATTATATATTTAAACATATCATCTAGTGTTTTTATCATGTTTTGGTCATTCAGTGTCGTCTAATAGAGGGAGACAACAACGTATCTATGTACAATATATAATGGGATTGAAATTGAATACGTATATAATTGCAGAATGTCCGTCTGTTTGTCCTTTGTTATGAAGAGTCCAGGAAAATTACTCGTGTCTCCAAATCCCAAATTGGAGGTTCAAAAAATTCCTGAAAATTCCACTCATTGGAAAACATTGGGTTTTAAATCTACTTATGCAAAAATTGAATCTAATTAATCATATTAATTAAATCTCTAAAAGCCCTCGGGCTTGGTGTAGGTGTTGGCGTGCTAACCTTCTATACCGAGGGTCTTTTTGACTCCTTAATAATACTTCCAGCCACAAAGACATACCTTTGAAACTTTTTTATTTTATTTTATTTTTACTTTCTCGTATAGAGAAAGTTATGTAATCGTAAAAAAATTCGACTTCGAGATTTTGATGTTTCTCCACGTTTTAGACCTCCCTGAGTCCAAAAACCATTTTTGGCATTATGTCTGTCTGTGTGTGTGTGTGTGTGTGTGTAAACACGATTGCTTAAAAACCAAAGCAGCTAGATCTATAAAATTTGGTATATGCTCCTTACACTAAAATTGTAGATTTCTATCAACTTTTGGAGTAAATACGTCACTTGGAAGTAGTACTTTACTTAAAAAGTTTTTTCCAAAATTTGGAAATTTTCAATTTTTTTGTTATATTATGATAAAATACTCTATTTTAAAAAGTTTTTATTCTTTGACATTTTTTTCGAAAACTGAATAGTTTTTGAAATAATCACAGAAGAAATAGAAAATATTCGTTAATTTTGATAAAAAATCAAAACAAAATCATACAGGTGTCATTAAAAAAAGGGTAAATATAAACAAATGAATTTGTTAAACAAATGAATTTGTTTATATTTGCCCTTTTTTTTAATGACACCTGTATGATTTTGTTTTGATTTTTTATCAAAATTAACGAATATTTTCTATTTCTTCTTGTGATTATTTCAAAAACTATTCAGTTTTCGAAAAAATGTCAAAGAATAAAAACTTTTTAAAAATTGAGTATTTTATCATAATATAAAAAAATTGAAAATTTCCAAATTTTGGAAAAAACTTTTAAGTAAAGTACTACTTCCAAGTGACGTATTTACTCCAAAAGTTGATAGAAATCTACAATTTTAGTGTAAGGAGCATATACCAAATTTTATAGATCTAGCTGCTTTGGTTTTTAAGCAATCGTGTTTACACACATCCAGACGTAATTCCAAAAGAATATACGAGAAAGTCTCGGGGAAGTCAATCCCCATATTTTTTTTGTCTAGTTTTCAAC
>JAKCPI010025624.1:0-42342 GCA_023213315.1 Euborellia annulipes | reverse complement strand
GGACCTCAAAACATGTGTAACCATCAAAATCTCGACATCGAATTTTTGACATGATCGCAATACTTTCTCTCTCTATATATTTCATATATAGGGTAAGAGAAAGTAAAAACTGAATAATTTTTACAAATAAATAAAGAAAGTAATATACTGGTATGTAATTTGAACTTTCAAATGATTGACAGGTTTATGGATTATCTATTAAAGAAAAGATCTTGATGTCACTCATAATTTGAGTTTTTACATTCGATTGATAGGGGAGGGGGGGGGGGGCTCATTATAAAATCGTTCTCTTTTAATTTGTCATTCAAGAAAGATTCAGTTCGTTAATATTGTACATTTTATTTATTTATTATTTATTTTTCTTTGTTAAGTGATTATTTACTTTATTTTTTTTGCCTCAAGCTTAGACCTCACAAGCTCCTCTCTAACAACTTTTCTGTCTTTAAACTGGTTACTTTCATGTATCGTGACACTCAACGCTGAAACACGTGGAATAAATAATCCAAGTAATTCTAAGACCTAAAATTTCAATACTTTAAAAGGCGCCAAGGTGGAAATAATTCCCCATCAGCCCCCCCCCCCCCCCCCCTCCCCCCACACTCTATTTCCATCTCTCTTAATCTTTTCAACCTCGATTTAACTTTATTTCGAATATGCTTTTATTATTATTAGTATTTTTTATTCTTTCTTTCGAACCACTTAACAATTAAATAAATAGTAGTACCGGGGGGGGTTGCATTAATATTCCTCTCAGCTCGATTCACCCTCCGAACAAAAACGGCGACTATATATATATATATATATATATATATATAGGCTATATCTTTTTAAATTAAAATCTTGGGGAGACATTTTTTTTAAGTATACCAATATTTATTGTTTTTAATCTAAAGACTGGAAATAGTTCAGAGATAAGTTTTTTTTTTTTTTCTCTTATCACTGCTTTAATATTGACCCCCCTCCCCCCCGAAAAGGCGTACCCCCTTTCCCTACTTATTTTTTTCGGACAGTCGAATAAACTTGGTGTTGTTGAGTGTGCATGTATCATTTTTTGGCACTTTTTTGTGATAAGTCGTAAATTTAACAGCTTTTGATTTATATTATTTGTTGCACGCTACAAACAAACTTCTTTTCCGAATTCTTGTGGTTTTTTTTTTATACTTCATATTTTGACAATAAACCGTAGAAAATTTATCTCCAAAACAGTTTTCATTGACATTAAATATTGACATATAATATATTTTCTATATAAACATTAACAAGCATGATATATTCGGGGTTTTAGTCTAATGAAGCAATTTTTTTTTAAAGTACTTTTCTAAATAAATAATGGCCTATTATACTAAAAATCTAAAGTAAACAAATATTCTATCAAGCAAAGTGCGAGCATTGCGTCTTGCTATTGAGTGATTATGATAATGACAAATTGAAAAAACATCCCAAAGAGAAAGAATTCTTCTCAAGACGTCAAATCATTTCCTCTTTCGGAATGTTGTTCATATATTAGAAAATCACTCTGGCGTTATATTATTTGAGGCAAGAGAAAAAAAATACAGGGAATGATAAAAATAAACACAACTCTAAATAAATGATCATTTATATAAATTATAGATAGGCGACATTCGAGTTTAGCCAAAGATTTTTTTTCCCTCGGTTGACAACTTCGTTTTTGTCTCGAAATTTATTAATTATATAGACCACACACGTGCACATCTGGAAGAAACTATTCTTCCTTTCACTATCAATACAAACGCAGACAAAGACAAATCTCACAAATTTAAATTAAGCTACCTAATTCCTAGCTATTATCGATGATAATATTTTGAAACTAGCATAACTTGGCTACTTCGTTTTTTTGACTAAATACCAAGAATCTTAAGCTATGAATGAAACTTCTTTAGTAAGTTCGATTCACGCCCTTCTACCTCAAAAAATAGTAATTAATAAATAAAAAATTATACTCAGAATTATTTCTTAATGTGAAGTTTCACTTCTCTTTACTATGAATTAAACAGAATTAACGCTTTTAATTTTTTTTTATTCTTAAGTTAGTTAATTATAATTTTATGTTTGAGCCTTCACATCATAATTTAATTATAGCGTTAAAAAATATAAAAAAAAAATTTTCACACTTCAAAATAATATGGTATTTGTTAGTTAACAATCCGAGATTTTTATCAGGTTTAGGTCCAAATGTTTGTTTATAAAATGAATAGGAAAATTTTCTAGTTTAAGTCTTTTATTCAAAAAGATAAATTTTAATAAATTCTTTATATAAAATAACACAAACGATGTAAAAAAAAAAGTCAGAAAATAAAGCTTAAGTTTCTTGTTTTATAAACGAAGGTTTTATTTTTTGGCTGCTCCTGCTTTACAATTCTACATAAAATACCATAGAAGAATTTTACTTTAATTGATTTTTTTTTAGTTTGTAAATTCATTTGTAAACTTGGCTAAATAATGGAGAATGTAAATTTTAAATGGAAATCGTTTGTGGCTTGGTATTAATAGAAGAAAGATGAGATGGAGACGACACGAGAAGAGCAATTTCGAAAAGAGTCCAAGTTTTGACCGGAGGATGAAATTTGCTTGTTACCATTAACAGAGGCCCGATGTGACCGGCACAGCTATGATGGCTTTTCTAGACGATACCTGAACGCCTCATTGTGGAGTGTATTATTATAATTAGGAAACTTTCATGGAGCAATTCCGAGTAATTTAACTTTTTAGTGGATAATTATATGTCCAGAATTGTTAATGTAAAACATAACTCGAAATTTGCTTTGCTGATGAGAAGAGCAATATAAAGATTATCCAAAAGACATAACTAAATGATGTCATTTTTAATTAGTTATACTCGGAATTGTTGATCGTAGTTAGCAATAATTGGATCGTATTCCCCTTAGGGCGGATAACCTCCTAGGCTTTCTCTCCTAGAGACATTTAAAATCCCACCCAGGTCAAATTTTTGTCGTTTTCAATTTATCTTCTCTTATTGTTATTTAAAATTAATTTTTTCAAGGGGAGGTAAATTGTTTTCTAATTATAGGCCCTATGTGCTTATAGGGACCACAGATCCCCCACCAGTCCGAAATTTTTATATTTCAGTACTATTTAAAAATCCCCATAAATAGTACACGATTTAAGTTAATTTTTTTTGAAAATTTTTATTTTCTAAATAATTTTATTCAAATGACAAGATAAAGTTTTATACAATATTGGATAAAACATTTAATATTAAAAAAAAATTAAAAAATAAATAATAGACTTATTATTTTAAAGAAAATAGGAATATTTTGCACTTTTATTTTTATTAATAAAATACAATAAAATTCTTATAAAATAAATTTATAAAACAATCAGTGATTCGCCACTGCCAACAATTTGGTGGGAAGTGGGGGAGGGGGGTTCGCTTAACAATTTTACAAAATTTTTGTTTGAAAAAACCATGACGCAATTAAAAAAAAAACAAGTGTCTTAACTTTGCCATAAAAACACTGAATAAAATTTCAGTAAAATAGACGAGATGATATTTTTTTGGCAAATTTCTTATTTTTTCCTCATTTAAAAAACTTCTAATTAATTACTTAATCAATTTAAATTACGTCAGACGCGGGTAAAGAAGATATTCTATTCCTAAAAACAAACTTTACAAAATAATAAATAAATTTGATTAAAATGTATGCATTAATTAGGGGTCGTCCACATATTACGTCACGCCTTTTTTGACGATATCCTAGTCCCCTCCCTGTCACATACAAATAACCCCCCCTACAAATATTATGTCACAAGTTGTGACTCACAACATAGACTACCCCGGCCCCATTAAATGTTTTAAACTTTTTCTTAAAATTCCCTATACAAAATTCATTTTACCTTTTTTTTTTCTTTTTTAGTATACGAGTCTCATCCGATCTTTTGAAACTCAGCTTTCGCTTTGAATCGCGATGTCACACTTAGAGAAACCCCCGGGCCCGCCATGTCACAATTGGTAACTTGTCCAGACCCCAACTCCCCCTAACGCGTTTCGTAATATGTGGACGACTCCTTATTACTACTCGTATTTGCGAAAGTTTAAAAACTCAAATAAATGTTAAAAAGTTCAAAAAAAAAAAACAAAAACAATAAATAACTCTTTCTGAAACACCAAACGCTGAACTGAATTGTCCAATTGTCCGATCTCATAATTAGATGCTCTTTCGCTTATTTTTGATGTCTGACAAAGAAGAAGGTTAAGAAAAACAAAAGTGATTAGTTTAAAGAAAATAATTAAATTTCAAAATGTTTGTTGTTGATTGTATCGGTATAAATATACTTAATTATTTAACATTAATTTATCCAATTAAGATTAGTTACATAGCGTCCATTATACGCCAAGTTAGCTTTTAACATGGATATTTAAAGAATATTCGATGCGCTCTCTTTCGCTGTTTGATAATCATCCACCAACATCGGATTTGCATTATCTTGATCATCCGACTATATCCACATCGGTAATTGGTTCGCAAAGGCAGCAGGCTTGTTTATCTTTTAATGAATGGTGAGTGGCTGGAGATCACATCTGACGCCTATAATCAGCCGGATGGACCGAGTGTCCTAATGGCGACTTTTGCAACACTGCAGATGATGGATGGATGGATGGGTGGAGAGGGGAGATGGGTGGAGGGGGAGATGGGTGGCTTTCGCAAATAATCGCGACCTCTGCAATTAGATCACATCACACATTTCCCTTCCATTTGACCATTATCGGGCTAGGCAACTGATATTATCGTGTTAAACAAGTTAAGAAATTAATTTCAAGCATATTTTAAACATTCTAAAGGAAAGAGCATTGCTCATTTAGCGCCTGTTTTTCACATTTAGTTCGTTAACTTATTACTTTTTAATATCTTGTATTTTTTCATATAGAGAGCTAGGTTAATAGCAAATTCTCAGGACCTGTTTATTCACTCAAGGTCAAGTACTTTGCCCCAGCTTAAATGACTTAGGTTGCTTCATTTCTAATTAACTAGCCTTGGATAAGCTAGTTGACTATGACTTTGGAGTCTTTCAATTCTAGTTAAGCTAATCATATGATTAACACAGATCACACACCATGATTAAATAAGAGCCCTTAACTTGCTAAGAACCAAAGTTCGGGGTGAAATTAGAAACACAAGCTACCCTTGTTTATTTTTTTTTTTTTTAAGAAATTAATAAATTTTATTATAGTTAAAAAATTTTTTAATATTTATAATTAATTGATGCCCTTATCAAGTGGCTAACTTCACAAAACCTTAGATAGATAATTATATGAGAAAAAATTCATATATTAACCGAGTTCTTGTTTACTATATTGATAATTTGCTATCGGCTGTATAAGTTTGCTAATTGACTAGAAGTGGGCCCTTAACCCTAATTTTCGGTCTTCATATCTTGTTAAAAATAAAAAGATTTACTAGTCCTAACCTAAGAGTCAGGATAATGCATAATGTAGGCCCTACAGGTGAAAATAGGAATACAAAAATCTCATGCACATTCTTTTGGATTTTTTTTCTTTTTTTTTGAAACATATGTTCATATTTATTTATTTATTTAATTAATTAATTCAACCAGATAATTTATTTTTTTAATTTTGTGAAGTTTGGAACAGAAAGTATTTTATTAAATTACTAACTTCATTAAACTTCTAGCAGAAAAAACGCACTTTTCGTAGTTCATTTGAACTAACTAAAATAAATTACGATTAGGCTAATGCCAAAAATGTCTTTAACACTAATTGATAGAACTTAATTTTTCAGCATTGTTTATTCATATTATTTTTTTAATTGTAAAATTTTACTTATATAATTGATCACAAACTTTTGAATTTTTTTCTTTTTTTTTAATTACTTGCAATTGCTCTTCTTGCGACACCCCCGTGAGTCCGTGAGTTAGGGTGCATCCTCAAAGCGGATTCTGTGTGAATCTCTCTGTCCTACTGAATATCAACTGTAGAGCTACTCGTGGATTCACAATCACAACCTATAACCTTTTCTTCAAAGGTGGATTCTGATGATAGCATGTTGAATAGATAAATAATCTCCCTCCATCTCTTTATACCTACTGACACAGGACATAGCGAAAGAAAAATTGGTTAATTATATTCTTGACATACGTTAATAAATTCAAAATAAAAAAAAATCATTAATTTATCACTCACGTTTAAAAATTTCAATTCGTAATATTAATTTTCGAATTTTTCATCATCTAAATTAATTCAGTAATTTTAATTAATTAAATTAATTCTCCTTTATTAAGAAAGAATTATCAATTTCTATACTTTCTAAAGAAATTAATCTCTTTCATTTACAGCCATTGGGATCGAGTTTCTTTTCTTACATTATTTTCCTTGTATAATAGACTTGTCCATTAGAAACGTCACTGGAAAACTCGTTTAAAAGCGTCGAGATTTTTTTTCTTTTGGACATCAAAGCCACCTGCACGTCTGCTCATCCACAACTCGTCTGAAATTTTAAAGAATATATTATCCTAGCCAATAGTAATAATTTTAATACAAATGACTATTTAGTTTAAGCGTGTCTTCACTTCGCCCTTCACCCCCTGACCCCTAAGAATATATTTAATTATTTAAAAACATAAATGTTTAAAAATAATCAAATTCTTAACCGGATCAAGTAAATTTGCTGTTAATCGATAATGCCTAAAATTCTGAATCTTTAAAGCCGTCATTATAGGTCTATTTGAATAGAAGTTATTTTAGTTTTAGTAAAAGCTCAGAAGGTCTCTAGGATTTTAAATATATAAATCATTTGAGGAAGTAATTCACTGACGTCATTTGGGGAGGAGACAGGGGGCATTAGTCCCCCCCCCCAAGGGCTCTTATCCTTTTTAAATTTTAAATAAAATATTTCAAAATATATCTAAGGGTATATAAAATTAATTAAATTAAATTTGAAATTCTTTTGACCAAATTTGAGTTTCCCATTTTTAAGTAAATTTTAAGAAAAAAAATTGTCCTTCCCCCTCCCCTCCCTAAGAAAAAGTTGAAATGAATAATGAAGTAATAGATTTGACCCAACATTTTTTCGTCTATTAATTTCTTAATTAATTAATTTATTTTATTTCAAGGAGGATTGCAGGAGCAGAGACTGGAATATTTTATTAGGCCGATGTTTCTGTCTCGATAGGCCCTGAAAATGGCATCTAACGAGCTCGAAACGTCGGCCGTAATAAAATATTTAAAGAAAAATAATTTGGCTGAGTCTCTGCTTCTGCAACCCTTCCTTGATACATCTCAACAGCCACAACTACAATACTAATATTTTTTATTAATGAATGTTAAATCATTATATCTCCAAAAGATCAATATTGTGGACTCGACTCTCAGTTGGACAAAATACATTATATCGATTATTTTATATAATTTTAAGATTATATGTGTCTCTTTAAGGCTATTGGGAGGCTAAGCTGGCAGAGTAAATATTAATATTTGCCCAAACGAAGAGGGTTTTAAAAAGATGATTTTATTTTACCTTTTCAAATTTAAAATTATTTCACATATATTAAAGGCTTTAGATACCAGATGGGGACTTAATTGTGTCACTCACTGTGCTTTTTCAGTTTTCTTTTCGATTTTCTCAAAATTTGATCTAAGGATTTTAACTATTCATAAATCAATCATTTTTTAGATGGTCTTTAAAATGGATATTTTCACTTTGCTCTACAAAATTGTTTGAAGTACATTTTACGCTTGTACTTAATAGGAAAGATAAGAGAGCCATGGTAACAAAATATAAATATTTTTCTATGTTAATAAATTTACTACTGCTGGAAACTAAATACGTATATATCGACATCTGGTATCGGGTCTGGACAAAATCTGGTATGACAAACTCAGAACACAACTTTCAATTGCCGAAGGTAAGTGTTCTGTGCGACCAGTCACACCAAATATTTTATAATAAGATTTAGTATCGAAGGAGGCTTATATTTATTTTCGTATTAATATTCTTCATCCATTGAATTTTTGCCCAATAATCTCTTATATAGGACTATATATAGGTATATACCACCGTATATAATTTTTTATCCGAAGTTTACTTACTAATTAAGAAAAATTCTTTTTTAATTATCTCATTAAGTAAAGAAATATTTCCATTGTTGTTTTGAAAAGGCACTTTATATTCCTTAACCATGTTTTTTGAAGCACACTATATATCGAAATTGCCGTCATTCGCGCACCAAATGAAAACTCAACCACTGAACAATGCCAATCAAACAGGTTTCAATATAGATATTTTTCGCTTTCATGATCATTGCTTAATTGGATCTTTAATAATAAATTAATTGTGTTTATATGAATAAATGAATTTAACTTTGCTTTTGTTTCCACCTCTTTGTATCAAGTTACCCGCTTCTTTTTTTGTAGTTTTTCTTCAATTAACATCAAATTCTTAAATGTGTAGATGCTTCACCTCTTAATATGCAGAAAAGTTAGAAAATATTCCGATATTTTTTTTTGTTTGTTCCCTCTTCAAACGAATGAAATACTTACTGAGAAAAAAAAGGGAGCGAGTTTAAGCAAGAGCTGCAAGAAAAATGACGGTCAGCCCTTGCAGGGCGCCCCATAATAAATGACGCCCTTTGCTAACGTTCGTGTCCATCTAATGGCTTAATGAGTGTTGAACGCGAAACGCCTCCGTCGTCTCCAACGACTCCTTACAACACTAATCGCTCCATTCTACCAAATTACTACCATACATAAACACCCTCAAGAAAAAAAAAAGATTAGTTTTTTTAAACATATATACTAGTATTTTTAGTTAAATCAATCTTTTGCGTTCTAATTAGTAACCAGCAAGGTGACCATATCCCCTTTATGTGAAATTTTAAATATGAATAATATCAACAAACAGCCTAATGACATAAGCCGCTTATATCACAACTTAGGGGAAACCTTTGCTCCCCATTAAAATTTTCCAACTACATTCACCAGTTCCATTTTCATATTACAAAATAAAAAAAATCACAATTACGTATTAACAAAAAATTATGTCACTTCGAGGATAAAGGAATTTATTTGGCGCTTCGACGGTGAAGAAATGTTTATGACGTTTATTCATTAAAATCGAAACGTTAAATAGAAGTTCTACATCAAAACCTATTCAAGAAACTGAGAATTAGTTTGGTTAAACTTCACAAGAATTTTTCACAAATCACAAATTTACTTCACTCTTTTGTGAGATGACAGCTTAAATTTATCATTAATCTTCATCTTTTGACCAGGAAAGCAACTATTATAAAATTTTTAGACCTTATTAACTCATTTAAATAAAAACAATTCCATAATTTTTTTTATTGTCGTTTCTTATAATTTAAATTGACATTCAGCAGCGACGTCTAAACGTACTTAAAAAAAAAAAACTAGACTAAGGAATTTTTCAATGCGGTTTTTTTTTAATGAATTAAATTCATAAGAGATTATTGGGACATCGAGCTATAATTTTTTTAATGACTTATTAAAAAATTATGGCAATTAATTTTTTTGTTATCAAGCAGATACAAAAAACAATCTGTCCCAATAATCTTTAATTTTTTTAAAATTTAAAAATGAATTTATTGTTATTATTAATCACATATTAATTAAGAAATTTTTAAAATAAGCTTAGATGATTTATTTAAAATTCATCTGCCAAATCAGTTCAGCATTCTTGCAATAGATGGCAGGCCAGTCTAACAGACGATATAGTATTAGCCTATATCTGGCCTATATTTATATATTTTTATGCTTTTTTAAAAGATACATAATATATAATAACATTTATAAAGTATTTATTGTTAAAGGATCAATTGAAAATCAACCAAATAATTATTAGCTACCATTCCGATCTCTTGGCAAATTTTTGAATTACTTGATTTTCGGGCATACTTTTTATGACACCCAACGCCATCTTAGCGGGAAAAACATGCGTAACACCTTTGCTCCTGTTCCGCCTTAAACTTTAGTGGACACAGTATTTCGAAAAGAAAATACCTGAATAACACCAGTCGATCTTTCATATGGATTTAGCTAAAGACGTGCTCTTATTTTAGTACAAGATATTTTTCAATCATTAATATAAGAACGACTGTGGCGGAGGCAAGTGACTAAGCCAGCCAGATATGCTGCGGATTTCGGATCTGAAGTTCGAACACAACTCGGGTCCGAGTTCAGCTTGCGGCAAATAATTCAACATTGCCGAATTCTCCTCTAAGGGTAGGAAAGTTAGAGAATATCTCACCCCACAGACACAATTTAAGGTGGCCTAAGTCCCTTGAAAATGGGAATGACTTTATTTGGTTAACCCGGGACCTACCAAGAGGTGTGGGCCGGTTGGCTAGGAAAGAGCACTACCTCATAAAATCCATCCATCTTTGTAAGAACGACAAACTGATACGTTGTGGTTACTCCGAGGAGAATCTAAGAAACTGGTAGAGAACTATATTTTTTTTGCCTTGAGTTGAATTTGAAAAGAATAATTAGATTTACCTGCCTTCCAGAAGCCCCTGCAAGTTAGACAGACTAAAGACCAACTTATTAGTGAAATTGTCGATTAAATATTTCAAATCAAATGACCGACGAAAAAATCTATTAGATTTTTTGGGTTGCCTATCTTGCAGCAACCAAATGTTGCGAGTTGCTTAGGGTGTTTCAGAGAGTGAGATGGGGGTTGTTAATAATATTCAATAGAATTTATATTTATTTATTTAAAAATTCAATTCACAAGCTCATAGGAGAGAATTCTTTTAAAAGGATAGAAGACGTCCTTCCCTTTATAATCTTCTTTCAAGATTATCCTGTACTTTTGCAGACGTACACGTGCGGATTCTAAAATGCCAGATTCTCTCTTAATCCCCACGAATTAACTTATCAGATTATTAATACTATCATGTTCTTTATCAAAGAAAAAACTTGATATTTGTAAGCTTAGGCATATTATATATAAAATATAAATACTCTAGACACCAAGAGAAAAGGTTTCTTATTTTTTTTATTACCATTTATACCTAATTAATTTGCTCATAATTTTCATTCTATACAAGTTCAAGTAGTACGAGTCCTTCAATAGACTCTCTTTTCAAATCTTTTTCAATTTGAACATTCCTCGTGGGGGAAATAAAAAACATCAACTTGTTCAGTTAGTCGCAAAAGAAAAAAAATCTCGAGGTAGATTTTAGGTAATTTAAAAATATTAAAAAAAGAAATTATTGTAAAATTTCACAAAGTAATATCAAGTAGAGTTATTCAGAAAGTTCGTAATCAGTCACATGCCAAAAGCAAAAATATTTTTTTTGAAACATCCCTCGTTCATGTGAACACACCTTAACTCGCCGATCTGTCCAATAGGTTAATTCAGACAGCTGAGAATTGTTTTAAAAAATAAAAAGCTCAAAAAATAATGCAGTGATTGAACATTTATTTAAAAATGAGCACATGAACTACCATAAGCGCCGACTCCATGGGGCCCAAGGGGCTCGAGCGCCCCAAAGTTGAGGGAAGAGGGACAAGCCCCCCCCAAAAAAAAAAACGCTTCACCATCGTTAAAAGGTCAAAATATTAAAACACCTAACCCGTACCCCCTGCGTCAATCATATTTAGGCCCTCCTAATAATTTTTAAAAGTCGGCGCCATGTGAACTACGATCGATATATTTTTGTTTCTAGCAATATCTTATCAGACTACTAATTTTCTGAATGACTTGAAAATAATTTAGTTGATTTCCTAAATGATAAATTCACTAATTGCTTTATTTATTTTAAAATTATTTTTTACGGTTTTCACTTGTGACATTATTACTTTGAGTAAATTAAATGTTGTTTCTCTCGTCATTGTTTTCCGACAGAAAATGTTTCCGCTACATTGGCGATTCTCGATCTTGTCAAAGAACATTTGGCACTCTTAAATAAAACAATATACAGTATATAGTGAGAAGAGATAGCTGGAGTATAAGTATCTTTAATAACTAAAATTCTTGTTAAAGGTTGTTTGATCTAAGTTCATCATGTATGCCATTATTTGAATAAATGTTTTAAATAATATTATGAAACAATATTTAACAAGGTTTTCAAGTTTTAAGAAAAGGGACTTAAATAGAGAAGATTAAGGGAAGAAATAAAGAGCTAATTTCCATACATTGTCGTTTCAACACGATACTTATTATTGAATATTTTCAATGTATTGTTATTTTATAATTTCTTCAAAGTTTTATATTAAACACTTTATTTAACCATACCAAGTTTTTCCAAAGGAAGGGGAGGGGGAGTCGGGTTTCAATTCAACTTCCGTAGGGTAGTCAAAAGAGGATTAAATTTTGATGAATGCAAAAGAGAAATAAGAAAAGTGACATTTTCTTTTTAAAAAGGCCATGTTAAGTATTCTGAATAGACAATTATTTTACCTTTTATATGTATAAACTGAAAAATTTTCTAATTAAAATTTCCAATGTCAAAAACAAATGATTAATCGGATTATTATTATTATTTTTTTTTTTAAATATTTCTTTTATTCTTTTCATCTGACGTAATTAGAATTCTATAACATAGAAAAGAAAAATAAAACGTGGAGAAATGAAGGGATTATTTTTTAATACTTCTTTTTACTGAAAAAATTTATAAGGTGTATTTTACTGAGTGAAATTTTAATTTTAAGATGTCGTCCTGGTATAACTTTTCGTTATTTATACTTCGTTTTCATTATCCGATTTGACTCACGTTTTCCACATTCGGCGTTGCCTTCGCCTTCTTTAGGTTGGAAGTTTCAATTAGTTCAGCTTGATAATTTTTATATGGTAAACTTGAGCTTTGTGCTGGTGAGGTTTGAACTCGGAACCTCTAGTTCTGTTCTTGCTTGATAATTAATTTTGCTTTTTTAAAAAATTATTGATGCTAGGATATAATTTTTATTGTTAAACATAAGAGTTATTTTTATTTAAGCCTAATGTTTTTCGATGTTCTAACAGACAAGCTGGTTGTCAACGCTGAATTAAGGTTTCTGTGGGGCAAGGGGGTCGGGGGGGGAGTAGGACGAGCCCCTCATTCCCTCCGGGTGGGCTTTATGGTCCAGCCCCGGTTTCCCAGCTTACTGGTACAATTAATGGCTTGTACGAGGATTTAATCACTTATCAGAGGGAATGAGTGAACACGTTCTATGATAAAAAATTTAAAAAAAAAAGGCAAAAATGACAAGTTGAGAATTCAAAAATTCATCAATTATTAATTTTAATTTAGAGTGATAAATATTATACTTGAAATTCATTTAACTTAAAGATCAATTATTTCTGATATTTTTTTCTTTCAAATACACTAACAAGACAAAAAGAAGTCCTCGATTATAAATAAAATTGTATACAAATTTTTTTACTTTTTCTTACCTATATATATCTGTATATGTATGGAGTTGGGTGTGGGGGGAGGATTTTGTCCCTTAAATTGCAAAAAAATCATTAAAAATGACAGATGTTTTTTCAGCAGTTTTTCACTGATATTCTACATATATCCTAACCCAGTGGTTTCCAAACTTTATGTTACAACGCCTCCCTTAAAAATATTTAATCGTATGACGCCCCCCCCCCCCACATACATTTAATAAAATAATACAAAAACAACAATTTTTAATAATACTAAAAAATATAAATTTATATAAAATTTTTTTTTATTTATTCATATTTAATATTTTAATTAAAAACTCCGTCCCAGAATCTTCTAAATTATTTTATTTATAAAACTAGCAATTGTTTGGAAAATCGATCTTGGTGGCCAATATTCGCGCCTCCCCTTAGACTAGTCCGCGCCTCCCTAGGGAGGCGCGCCTCACAGTTTGGAAAACGCTGTCCTAAGCTAAGTCAGTCGAATTCGCAAATATTGTAGGACATAGAAGAATTTGTCGATATAATAAAGATCCGCCCCAAAAAAGCTAGTTACCCGCATATTTGGGTGATTCTTTTACAAACCGAACAGTTAGTTTCTGACCGACATATTTTTAATTTGGCTGAAATTTATTTTATCGATTCTATATCGAAAAAGAAAAGACCCGTATTCGAAGATTTTTTTTTTTTTGTAATATTTTGGAAATAGAGAAATTTGAGAATTTGGTGATTTTTGGCTTAGAGACTCACTTTTAAAAATTCATAACTTCGGTTCTATTTGAGGTAGAAAAAGACTTTTTTCACCATTTCAAAGCTAAAAGAATGACCTTTAAGAAAAAAACTGTTTCACAAAAATTTATTAAAGATTTAACATTGTTATTAACAATTAAAATCTTTAAATCGATTTTTAACAATGGGTCCTCATTAGTTTTAGTATAACCATTCTGCATCAAATTTTGTGCCGAAAACTGTTTTTTAATTGATGGAGAATCAATACAATTCAAATTCTCTCGCCGAAATCTAAAAAGAAAAAAAAAATAGCAATAAAATTTTAAACGGAAATTATATATTCTTTAAAATTTAAAGGGGCGTTTGGCTGTCCCAGAAGCTCCATGTGTTCTCACCCTTCCAAATTCTATTCCGCTAGGGAGGGGGCAGACTGTGACGAGAGCAGAATCGCAACATCAACTTGCGAGCACTTGATGCGATATTGCATTACAACTCATTTTATTTGAACTTTTTTTTTTTAGATTGTTACACCATTTTTGAATTTGTTTCTCTCACTATTTCAAAGGCTAAAAGTTATTGCAAAATAAATTGATTTAGATTTTCTTGGTCTTTATTTTTTTTTAAATTCCTATTAAGTTGGTTATTAATTGTTATTTAATTTTTTGCAGGTACGTCATTGCTTCTGAATCCACCTACAATTTGGTGAGTTAAACAGTGACAAAATATTATTAAATAGTATTAAAAAACAAAAATTCAAAATCAATTTAAATTTTCTTTTTTTTTAAATGCTATTTTTTCCTTTTTCTTTTGTTTATTTTTTTTCTGTTCAACTCCATCCACACTTGAGACTCATTCTCTCTCATTATCATACGGAGAAGATTTAAAGAAACGAACTCTGCCGGTTCGGTCCTTGGGGTGGGGTGGATTTCGAGTCCCGGGGCGCGCAGTACCCAGGACCCCCGTCCCCCCCGTCCCCCTTCGGCAAGGCAATCCCATACGATCCCCTACCCTAAAGACCCGGCTTTATTTGCATGGTTATCAATCTTCTCTATCATCATTAATTGATTTTTGTTTAAAACAACATGGATAAATCAAAAGGAGCTTGAAATGTTTAAAACTAAATTAAATATTAAAATCTAATAATAAAATACTAAATAATTTTTAAATATCAGTGTGGATCGATCTAGCGAATTAAATAAAATTTTCACTCTTTTAAAAATTTATCCGAAAATTTTGATTTTCTATTTTTAGTCCAAAGCTTATTTGATTTTATTTCAAATAAAAAGTCAGGTCGTTTTATTTGTAAATTGTTGAATTTTTTTATTTACAAAATTCATTCACCGATTTTGATAATTGGAATTTATCGGTGATTTTCTGTCCAGGAAATGAAATCAGGATGGTCCCTGACGTGTGGTGCATCCGGCCGACTCGTGATTTGTTTGACGTCTTGTCCGAATAGTTTATGTAGTTTTAATAGATGGCTCATTGGGATGCTGGACGGGGCAGAGCTGGAGCCGTAGCCCAAGCCCAAGCTGAGGATCACTTAACTGGAACATTGAATAATTCACTCCCTTTCAACAGCTGAGCCTTTTTAGGCTGGCAGGTTGCGCCTTTGAGCAACCGACGGGAAGCAATCAGGGGTGCTTTTTGTTGCCACTCGAGTGTAGCTTTGCAGGGGGTGGGAAGGGGGGTGGGGGAGGGAGCCCCGAGAGCAACCTGCCGCTTCACCTCCTCCAAATAAACTCCCGAGACGAGGGCTTTGCACGCCAAAAACACACGCTGATATTTAATATCAAACCGTGCATAAATAACCAGGATGGCATCTTAAGAGGGGCATCCAAAAAACCCCAAATAAACATGCTATTTTGCGGGCTCCCGCAATATTTCGCATTAGAAATTCAATAAATTGTCCCTGAATATGAATCTGCAACGGATCACTGAAGCGAGAAATTCTTAATTAATTTCACTAATAATAAACAAATATTTTTTATTATTAGTCAAATTAATTTATTTAATAGGGAAAAAAGAGGCAGAAAAATATAATTTTAGGTAGACAATTTTAGGCAAGAAAAGTCATATTTTAGACAAAATTTTTACCAAATATCCAATGATTTTCAATACCTCTTTTTTTAAACTCAACTTCCTTTTTCGTCATCTGAGGCCATTTAGACCTAGCCCCTCTCTTTGAGATGCCTCCTCCTGAGGAAGGAAACGGGAACCCAATTCAGTATTAATCCCATGAGTTACTCCACAGAGTAACCAGAACGTTTCAGGTCTTGACACTAATGACTTAAGAGAGAGAAAGCTTAGAAATGTTAATTTTTAGACATTTTTGGGCGGAACATATTGAAATTAGGCAACAATTCGCGGATTAGGCAATTTTAGACAAAATAAAATTTAACCATGTTGATATTTGAGTTTAATTTCAGAAGGGATTAAGGAACAAAAGAGGCAAAATCCGATCCTTAATAAATTGTTTACAATTTTAATTTTCTCATAATAGAAAACTTTAAACTCTAAAACGTAATTTTTCTGTCCCACTGATTTATGCTAATTTATTTAAATAATCGGTTGGCAGCTGATGTTCAAATTTGACGTTCAAATGCTTTTTCCGTTGTTTTGCGTTATTACTTTAAAATCACACGTGTGAAACGCAAGCAGATTTGCATAAAATATTTGGGGTATTTTTTTTTAGAATTCTGATATTTATTCTATCGGACGTTATATAAACAGATTAGGTCCTCTCGGCTAATGGATATGTGTTTTCCATGGTGAGCAGGCGATGAAATTTTGTGTGCCTCATTTATATAGATAGGTAGTGATGCAAATTCTATTCCCAAAAGAATTTCTGGGTAATTCGTTAATTATCTAAGGTTTTAAATATAAAATAATATACTATGGTCGGCAGAAGTTTTTCTTTTTTTATGAGGGGGCAATTTTTGTCTTTTATTAGAGGACATTTTTTTGCTGCTAATAAAAGTATTACCACCCTTATTCTCCTTACTTGAATGGGTCCTTACCAGATGGAAATCCGTAATTTTATTTTTAGTGGTTTTTCAGCTAGGAGGACGAGGACGATTCACTTTTGATCCACATAATAGTTAAAGATAGAAGGAGATAATTAATGAAAGAGGAGCAGGAGCACATTCCAGTCCGGGACAGCGAGGATGTTAGGACCTTGGGACCTTGGTCGATAGCCAATAAGCCCCAGGAGGTGATGACCACGTGGGCTCCCAAAGAGGGGTGGCGATTTAATCAGCCGAGGAGGACAGCCAGGAGCCAGGATTAAAAAGCCCCGGGCAACCGGGGCTGTTGGGGTTAGAGGCTGTAAGGGCTGTCGGGGCTGTTGAGGTCAGCAAACCCGGGACACACTTCGGTAATTACTGCGGCGCCCCATTCCCCAACCCACTACGACCTTTTCGGCAATTATCGATTTCGCATAGCTATCGATCAATCTTGATGGCGAGGTGATAACGGAAGCAGACCTGCCCAAGAGGAATTCCTCCTCTGTCCCAAGTAATAAATAACCTTAAAAAATTTTCACAATCAAATTTGAAAATTGATTGACGAGCGAGAGAAATGAATACTTATTTAATTCTGATTTTACATAGATAATATTTAGTAAAAGTAACAAGAGAAAGTAAAGATACGTCTTTTCTAAAAATATATCAAATTAGTTATTGATAAAAGAGAAATTAATGAAATCGACCTAACAGAAGTGATTCCTCATTTTAGATGGTCAATAGTCAGGGTTGTCCAAACTTTTGACTTATTTAGGCCACATTTAAACGAACAACAGTAGGACATACTAATTTTATTTAACTTAATCTTGATGAAAGAGGAGCAGGAGCACATTCCAGTCCGGGACCACGTGGGCTCCCAAAGAGGGGTGGTGATTTAATCAGCCGTTTAATGTAATACATAGACAAGAAGTATAAAAAATTCGATGTTCAGATTTTTTTAAATGGAAATACACTTTTTGCTGTATCAAGAGTGAACAAAGTAAGTCACCTGACGAAAGTCCGCACTTACAGTATGTCAGGAGCTGCCAAGAGCCCCTCTAAGCTCAATGCATACAAAAAAAAGGTCCGGGGGGTATTTTATTAGAAGTTTCCTTTCTGCACAAATTGAGATCACATTTAGTCTGATTTGATTAGCCGTTCGGAATCTACACTGGTTTAAACTTTTAAATTTACCGCAGCGGGGAAAATGGAATGATAGGAAAAAAATAAATGGTGAAATCTTTAGCTGAAAAATCATTCTTTCTAACCTTATAATCATCATAATTATACCTCTTAAGACAGAGGAGTTATTGAAGCCTTTAGCTAACTTTTTCGTGCATACCTCCCTACCCGGCCACTATACACACTTGCATTGTAAGACGTTGTCACGTCAAAACATGTCCTGATGAAGGCCGGAAGAATCGGCCGAAACGTCGACATATAAAGCAAGAAAAAGGCATATTTTTATTTTCTTTGTTTTGCTTTGGCTGCCTTGAACTCCTCACTTTTTATACTCGTTGTCTTTACTCTATAGTGGAGATGGTTTCAAAATACAAATTTTGTACTGTTTGATTTTAGATTTTACCTCTTGGTTTCTGATATGCAATCATGTTCTAATTTGATATATCTCGATACGAAAAATCTGATGTGACAGGAGAACTCACCCGAAGTTAAGTGAAAATTGTGTAATATGGTCTCACTCACACCAGGTTTTATTTTTTACTATTTGTTTCTTATCTCTGCTTATCATCTATTAATATTTAACCAGCAACATTTTAATATTATATCTGGTAAGCAATAAAACTTCTAAATAATTAATATGTTACCACGGAGCATACGTGGGGTGTCGGGCATCAAATTCGAAAATGACAAAAAAATTTTCCGTTATATAAAATTTCTTTTTAAAACTAGGTACACTTTCTACGAAACTAATTTTTTTTCTATAATATATACCTAAGCCTATAAGTTAATTTGTAAATTCAATGAAGTAGAATTTTAGCATTCAAGAAACAAAACAACCCCAAAGCGAAATTAAAAAATAAAACGAATATCAAAAAAAAAAAAAAAAAAAAAATTTAATTGGTCAGAAAAGAAATAATGGATGGATATACTTGTATAGTATATATATATATATTTTTTTTAATTTGTGCGTTGAAATGCTCTCGAAAGGGATCAGAGCTCCACAGCCGTCATTCCGTCATTTTCTCTTTAATTGAGATGATGGCGGCCCTCGATCCTTATCAATTAATGATTGGATTGCGTCCCGGCAATTTGTTGACGTTTCACTTTTTGTTAATGATGCGGATGCTACACACACCAACTGGACCAGAGCTACACATTGATTGTTTGTCTTGCAATTAGCAGATGGGGGACGGGCCGCCATTTGACCACTTCCTCATCAACCCCCATCCCTTTCGATCACAAGACCCACTCACATTTTATCATTCTTCTTTTGTTTTCTCTTACAAGTTGCTGTAAAAATATTTTCACTCCCAACCGACTAATCGAATGAAAACATGCGATATTACCTGACGTATTCATTCTGAGGGAACAAAATAAGAAAATTTAAACAGGGGAAGGAAAATTCGATGAAATAACTAACGTGATTTACAAATAAATATATACTGTATATGTAAGTAATTTTGGAATGATTTAATAATAATATTTTGTACCATCTTTGTTAAAATCAAATTCAAAAACTTCATGGGAAATAGTAAAAATGGCGGGAAAATTTAGATGGCACGTAACGGTCCTGACGATTAGCTTACTTGAGTCGGAGCATTACTTGAAAACGACTGCAGAATAAGCTGTCGAAACGTTGTACAGTATTTATATTTTTAATAAATAATTAATACAATTTGTGGTCTATAATTAAAAGTTCCCCTAATAATACTAATTAAAAAAAAATTAAAATAAAATATCTGGTGGGACTGGAAGCATAGCACACAACTTCGGGAGTTGAAAGTTGTGTTCTGTACTTTTCACACCAGATTTGTGTCGTCATACAGGGACAGGCAGTCCTTCAGTTCTTTGTATGAGTGTCTCTTCCTTCGTCTTTTCAACAGGCGTCAGTCCGTGCCGCGGGCCGGCCTGTCCTTTTTCTTCCGGTCGCAAAAACGCATGATAGGGTCGGAGGGAAAAGAGTGGGGTCCGCCGACCCCGCATCTCGGGAATGGGGCGAGGACAGAAGAAGAAGAATCAAATTCCTTAAAGCGAATTTTCGAAAAAATTTGAAAAAGTACATCAGTAGAGTACTAGTACTCTTTGGCCCATTTTATTCAAAAGCTTATTTTCACGCCTCAAGGGGTGCCTAACTTAACCTAGCTCTTTTCCGATCTTGAGTATTTTATTCAAATACAGATCATTTTGCAGGACCCATTTTTTTTTTCGCTCAGAGGAGTTCAAAACGTGTATTTCCATCAAAATCTCGCCATCGATTTTTTGAAATGAAACCCTATATATCTATATATAGGTAAGAGAAAGTAGAAAGGAAAATGATTTAAGAATATTTCCATATTAATGGAAATCAAAATCATCAACTTTTAAATTCACTATTTTAGATGGCTTTTGAGATTGATAATATTTCGATTTAATATTTAACCCGGATTTTCTAAATGTACACTCATCTAATCCTGAGTTTATTCAGTTAACAAATCTATATAAATTCCCGTTTGGTTTTGCTATAGCTAGAAAAATATAATATTAATTAATATATAAATTATATAATAGTACTCAAGGCAATTAATTATAAACTCGCGCGCATAATTACTCGATAAGCAGAAAATATATTTCTACCATACATAAATGTATATATTAAAATGACATTACATACCCAATTTATGTAAATATTCTCTTTTTTTTTAGAAGTGAAACACTTTTTTGATGGACACTGTTAAAATAATAATAATTATATTATATTAATATATACTCGTATAAAATTAATATTTTTAATTAAAACCTTGTCTTAACACATTCATGAATTTGCTATCTGAAATTCCCCGAACATTTTTGGTTATAATCAAAATATAATTTCATACAATTCAATATTTATTAATTCAAATAGCCGACAAAAATAGGGCGCCGCTGGGAGTCGAACCACGGATCTACCGATCTGTACTCAATGTGCCCTACCACCAAATTATAATTTTATTCACTAGAATACATTTTATATTTTTGTTGCCATCTAACTAGAAATATTCTTAAATAAAAATTTTTTTATGATTTATTAAAAAATTATGATAATTAATTTTTTTTTTAATCTAAATTCTTTTAGGGAAATATTTATGTCTAAAAATATTTATCAAATATTAATTAAATAATTTAGCAAATTAACTGAGATCTGCAAACCAAAATAAACTTTCTGATTGACTAGAGCAGGCACGATCTTAACGCCATCTCTTGGCTGAACCGTCTTTGCTCCTACTTCCATTTAACGCTTTATTATATTATCAAGCTTCATTATTTTATTAATTACTATAGAATTATTGGAGAAATATTTTATTTCAAAAGTATGGGAATGAATGCTGGGGAATTCGAATAAATTATATTTGAAATATTTTAAATCAAATTATTGAATAATTTACTGGTTGGCTGATATTTAAATTTTAAATTGTTTAAAACTTTTATTTTGACGAGTTCGTGTTTTGTTCTCGTTATGCGAAAAGTCGCTCGTTAAGCGAGTCATTCTTTTACAATTTATTTTGCTCGTTTTGCGAATTACTCGTTATAAGAGGTGCTCGTTAAGCAGGTTCTACTGTCTTCTCATTTTGCTCTCAAAATTGTTTCAAGACCGCTGTAGTCTTGTACTTCTTAGGAAAGATATGAAAAATGGTTGCCATAATAACAAAATATAAATATTTTTCTATGCTTATAAATTTTACATCTTGAATTCAAATATACCTTTCTGGTGGGACTAAATATGTATATGCCCACACAATAAATCCGGTGTGACAAGCACATAACACAATTTTCAATTACCGAAGGCGACTAGTCACCCCAGATTTTTTAAGAACTAATGATAGAAGCAGTTAATAAAATATTATTTAAATAATATCTACCCTAAAAAAGCTCATTATAGATGACTTTTGTTTATAGCCCTGTTTGGGACATAATCTATGAATCTATCCTCTTCGCTTCGCTGTTGTTTCTATTTAAATAAAGAGAAAAAAAATCTAATTTAAAATAAATATTAATATTGAAATGACGTTTCTTTTGTCCAGCAATACATTCTAATATTCTTTGTAGATGTTGTTCTATATTTTCTTTTATTTGCCAAATCTTTAGAATATTCGTAAAGACTGTTTTTTTAGCCAATGTTAACAAAAAAAAAAAAAAAAAGATATATATATATATATATATATATATATATATATATATATATATGAAAGGAGAAAATTGTTAGAGAACGCAAATGAAAAGCCAAAAAGCCGGCTAACTGTTTCCTTTTCTTGTGTCGTTTGAACCCAAGTAGCGTCTTTTTCTTCTCTTTTGTCTCTTTTTAGGGAGAATTTTGCTCGTTGTCGAAAACCCTTAGCGACGATTCCGCTTTATGGAAGCTCAAAAACACACGCACACATGTATAATTGGTAGTCGTGGTGGTGGGGCTCTAAATAAAGATAAGGCCCTGTCATTAGCCACCGCACATTCGCGCACCGTTGCCCAAAGTACTCGCAATAAGTACTCTAATTACAACGCACTTTCTGCCAACGCCTCGCTCGCCACCTCTCTCTAGGCTCAAATATTTCCTTACACTTGGCTATCGTAATTGGTTAGAAGCACTCCATCAACGAGGGCTATCTTCAAATCGTCACTTTATTTATTTATTTATTTATTTATTTTTTTCATTGACACAACGTCCTTTACAAAAATCTCTTGTTTATTTAAATCACAAGGATGATAACCTTGGTTAGAATTTGAATAGAAGCGATTATGGTGATATTTACCCCTCCCTGGCCTGCACCCACTTTGACTTGCATATGAGAGGCGTTGGAGCTCGACGGAGTCGGTGTAGCTCCTACTCCTTGCACCTGCTGTTGACTTGTTAGGGAGGCGGGACTTCATGTCCAACGAGGCGGAGCTCCCATCTAATTGCGCCTCCATTTTGATTCTCACCAAAATTTGCACTTATTGCGATCTTATCTCGTCAAGGGACACGCTTTTTAGCGAGGAACAATTGCGATTTATCGGATTCTGTCATTATTTGATCTAGGGCTGATGTTAGCTTCACGGCGATTTATCATATATTTATATTCTTTGAAAACTTCTATTTTTAATATAATATGAAATTACAATAAAACTTTTTTTATTAGGCAGAATGGGGTGGGGGATGGAGGGTTATTTTCTATACTCACGGTCATTCAGGGTGATTTCCATTCATTCCTCAGTCATGTGCCACATTTTGGCACATATTTTATAAATTTTACTAAATCTAGCAACGAGAGAAATAAGTATTTTGATTCTATTCAACTTCGGCGGCCCACAAGAATTAGGGCTACCTAAAATAATCCATTCCCATTTTTTAAGCTGCTTTGTGATAAATTCTTTAATCTCGCTAGATGTCAGCATAAATGTAAGATGAATGAAATTATAATTTAATTATATTTGAATTTTGATGATTTCGAATTTCAAAATTATTATTCTGTAAAATAAAAGATAGTGATTGTCTAATTTCTTTTGAGATTTAAAATAAATATTTTTCTTGCAGTTACATAAAGATAATATATATTAGAATTAGAGTAATTATTGAATTATTTTTGTAATTCACAATATTTTTGACATTTCAAAAAATAAATTCTCACTCAGTATCGGCAGATGAAGAAAAGTTGTCAGGAAAATGTTTTTTTATTTTGAAGAATTACTATTCTTACTTTCTCTTAAATACGTACATTGATAATTTATACAAAGAAAGTATTACATTCATGTGGAAAATTCAATGTGAGATTTTGATGGAAATACACGTTTTGAGGCCCCCTGAGTTCAAAACATGGTCTACCCAGTATGTGTTCAAAATAAAACAAGAAAGAAATGAGCTAGGAGGTTGAAATTTTATATTTAAGTTAGACACCCCTCCGGCACGTGACATTAAGCTTTTGAACGAAATCGGCTAAAGAATACTAGTACTTTACATAAGTACTTTCTCAGTTTTTTTTTTAATTAAAATTCATAAATCATTATTTTATTTTTTATAATAGATAATATTAAATGGAGATGGACTCCCAATTACTAGATGCTCTTTAAAATGTATATTCTCATTTTTCCTTGAAAAAAAACAAAAAAAAAAGACATTAAAATTTAACATCATAAATTGGGTGTTAAAAAGTAAAGTAATAACATCAGCGTCAATAAATGCTCTTCTCTAAACCAAGTTTTAACAGCGATGTTAACATTTATTAAAGGCACCCCCTAGATATGACATTAATTTTTAACACTATTGACTAAATGTTAACGCTTTGGCGTTAAAGTTTTTGCCTCCAGAATAGCAATTTGAGGAAAATGAATTAACGCTGATTTCAGATGTTAAAAATTAACGTTTTTGCTTAGAGAATATTTTATTAGAAAAGAATAGGAGATTGGTTGCAATCAATATTTTTCTATGTTTATAAATTTTACATCATGAATTCTAATGTACCATACTGTTAGAAACTAAATATGTCACCTCAAAATTCTGGTGTGACATTCACAGAACAAATCTCATTCACCGAAGGTTAGAGATGTCTGCTGTGCGAGCAGTCACACCAGCTTTTATGTTGACAACAAAACCTTACATTTGTTTTTGTAATAGATAATATTAAATGGAGATGGACTCGCATCAGCTGGCCGACGCCCACGGCTTTTGTTAAACATATAATTATCTAAATTATTCTTCAATTTGTATATATTAGTATGTAAGAGCGAGGAGCAGCGCCAGGGCCAGGGCCAGGGCCAGGCGCCAGGGCCAGGGATCCAGAGAGCCAGGGAGGGCATCATGGCCAGCATTCATAACTAGATTCACTTCACCCAATTCCCTCTCATAAATTTGCTCCGACATTTCCTTTGCTTCGTTTCTATTATAATCAATTTCATTGTAATTAGTTAGGACATTTTGTACGTCGCCATTGTACTCTGATAAGAAATTGTCTTGAATTCGGTTGACACTTATTGTTTTCTGGGTCTATTTGATCCGGCTGAAGAAAGATTTTCCGCTGTCTCATTTACCTAATTGTTTTTTATATTTATCTTTATTTGATGATTAATTAGCCTTTATAAAATTTATTTTGTTCTTTCATTTGAAATTACAAATTGTCTTTATTTTCTTATTCCATTCTCAAAAAATTACGCGCTCTTTGGCTTTGATTGTGGCTTTAAACATTTTATTCATTACAACAAATTAATTTATTGTTTCTAACTAAAAGGTATAAATTTTTCCTAAACATCGAGTTTAATTTATGTTTAAATACAGGTTACCGTCTAATTTCGTCAATTCAATTTTTTACATATAAACAAAAATTCGTTATTTGTTTAATGTAGGCCCTATGCTTTTTTTTTATAATTTATATCAATATTTATGTTTATATTTCATTTATATATTTGTTATTTATTTTTATATAATATGGTAGAACAAATTAAAATGTTTTTTTTTTTTTTTTTTTTTTTACTTCTTCAGAATAATAATCGGGATAAAATATGTTTGGCACGTATTATAATTCTGGAGATTTGTATTTTTTCTTATTAAAATTTTGTTCTTAAAAATTGTTGTCAAGTTTTTAGAACATTTGAACGTCCTTTGATAACAAATTTAGCCTACTACAATATCAAAAATAATTTCATACAACCCAAAATCAAATTTGATACCCCCTCTGCGCCAATTATTTTTACATGTTGTTATGTCCAAACAATTATTTCATTAATTAAAGAATATCGTATCAAAAGTGTTTTTTTTTTAAGTTTTTCCATCCCTATTGATATATTTGTTTAGAGCAATTGTCCGATATTTTTTTCCCTCTCAGAGGGATGTGGTGGTAGTTAAATATTATTTAACAATTTTTGTGAGTTTTGTTGGAGGAACAAACGTTCCCTGGCCTCCGGGAAGCGAACCCGGGATCTCCCCCGGATTCATTGAATATTAATATCTTATTCAAATAACCTTACGAATTTTGACAACTAACCATTTAAGAGAAGATTTCTCGCTCAAAAGTCCTTCCTGTTAAATAATAAATTCCTCCTTTGAACACTAAATATTAAAACCAAAACAAGAGATGATATTATTTAATAAGCCTTGTTAGCTTTTTGGTGTGACGTCATTTTCCGAAAATATATACAAATACTTGTATCACTAAATACTTGTAGTACCAAATCCGAATTAAGTGTTTATACTAATATATTGAAACATATTACCTAGTTTTTTTTTTTAATTTAGCCTACCTAATTAAATCATGTTTTATTTAGAGCCATCGATAGTTTTTTTTTTTTCATCTATCTTAGAAAAGGTAATATTTCATATTCAATAATTATTTGGTGAGAAATTTTTCGAAGCCCCACCCTTCCAACGCCTATACTAATATTTTATTCTTGTCAACGTGCTGGTTTATTTTATTTTACTTTTTACAATTACAATAAAGCTAGAGAACTCCAATCTTTCACAACAATATATAAATTCAAGAGCCTTATCGTTATTCATAACATAACATTATATTACTTAGAGTATATAAAGGATAAGAATAAAGAGAGAGAGAGAGAGAGAGGGGAGAGAGAGAGAGAGAGTCAAGATGGGGTGAATTGGCGATGAGAAGGAGGGAGCAATTTTATTAAATCGATCGGCTTCATTTTGATCAGTAAATTTAGACCGAATAAGAGAGATGTGGGAGGGATGTTTTCCAAGAGCCATTTGAAATGTATTTAATTATGGTATGGTGAAGTGTTGCCTCGTTGGCCGCGTGATCCATGAGTCACGGGTGACTCAGCCTTAAGGGGTGTGCGGCATCCAATGGGGGTGTCATCGTCGTCCAAGTCTAACCCGATTAAGCCCACCATCGAGGGTCGCACACAGGCCACACGTGTTTGTTCAATCATCTTATTAACACGACCCACATGATGCGTGTCGGAGGCTGGCGGATGCTGCTGCTGGACCACCAGCTGAGGGAATAAAAAAACCGGGATGACACGCGACATCCATAATGTCGAGTTTCAATTAGGTCTTTTTGACCCAGTCCTGTTAAAACTTTCCATCCCCATCTTGAACTCTTATCTATATATTTAGTTACAGGACAAGCTTAAGCCATGATTTGACCACCTGTTGGCCATTAAAGAAAATTCTCATTTACCATTTAATATATTAATATGTAAAATTTTTAAAAAGTTTTTCCTGGACTTACTCATTATTAAAAATCTAGCTGTCCTAATCCAGATTTAACTAACATTAGTAGTAATAGTTTTTTTTTTTTTTTTTTTTTTGATCAAGTGAATCCTGGGCCCCGGGATCTCCGGCATATCCTGAACTTGGGTGTGCTTCCTTTGCACCAATTCAGCGGATACTTGACCACAAAATTCACTTTTCAGTCACAAATGAAAATTCTTAAGCTAAAGATTCTTCACTTGTCAACCGTTTATTGTTCCAGCGAGGGGACTGATATCTAAAACTCCGGAAAAGGTGGTCACTTGATCCACCAGCAAAATATTTAATTGTTACTCGCATAATATGTTTTTTCCTAGCTCAGAGCCATCATTTCTCAAAATTCGCTGCATCGATTTTGTACGAGGTTGATATTTTATATTTAAGTTAGCCCCCCCCCTCCCCCCCCAAGGGATGAACAAAATCGGCCCAAAAATACTAGTACTTTACTGATGTACTTTTTTTTTAAGTTTTTTTCGATTTTTTCTTCCTTGCTTAAAATTGAATGTTTGCCACGCAAAGTTTTCAATCATGAAGCTCACGTAAGGCTTTTCTTTTATTTATTGACAACCTCTCCCCCCCACTCTCTCTTTCCCTCTCATCCACTTCTCCAATTGGAATTGCAAACTGTTTTTGTTTAATCCCAACTAATTGGCATCTGGGGATCGGAAATTGAGTTATTTATTGATGGCATATTCTCCCTAAGTACAATTTAAGTACAAAAACACGAGGTGCAGACACGCGACCTCCGCTGATTGGGATGTTCCCGTGTTTTGAGCCATTGATTTGTGATAATTGACCTCCCCCTAGCTATACAAATACCACCACCACTACCCTGAGGAGCTACAAACTACCTTAATTTGAGCCCATTTCGTTTTATTTTTGTTTTTAAAAATTACTGGTTTAACTCCAATTGGATCCATTTAAAAAGTGATTTGTTGATTGTTTCATTTATTTCTTACCATTTCATTTGATTACAGACGATTTATAAATATATATCTACGTCACGAGAATACTAATAAAAATAATACCTTATAATTAAGGAAATATCTTTGACTTTACGAATTCATTTACTTATCTATATATTCTCCAAAATCAAAATGAAGTTAACTTTTTTTTAATTTTATTTATTATTTATTTAAACATGTCCTGTCTGATGAATTCAAGTACAAGTGATCTCTAAATTTCTATCTCAAATTATTATTAAATTAATTAAATTTATAAACTTTTTCTTTGAACATATTGCACAATGTTGCACCATATATAATCTCTATATAATAAGAAATATATATAATAATAAAAATAAAATATGATAAATATATATGTAATTTAAAAATCTAATGGGATAGGCCGGTTAATCCGAGGCCGAATAAAAGGGGTCTTAATGTAACATACAATGAATTATACACAAGCTTTCTGATTGGCTAGAGCAGCACGATTTTTAACGATCTTCGAAATAATCATAAAACTTTCTTGATTCGCCTAGAAGATAGGCAACCCAAACGAGCAAATTTTTGAACTCATTCGTAGACCATGCTTTTTTTTGCGCACCAGCTTTATATATAATTATATTTCTATAATCAATCTATTAAATTGTAAAATTTTTGTCTTTATAAATTCTAATTCCGTTTGGTAGCGAAAATTCAGTTTGTATACATCAATCTCATTAAGGAGTGAAATTTTATTTAAACTAACAAACTAAAATAGCCTCGAATAAATGTAAATACATATATATTCTTTTTCAATTTTATTTTTTATTGCATATATATATATAACTTCAAAAATAATATTATTTTTCCAGTTATTTACATAGATTCACTGGCATAAAAGAAAGAATAAAAAAAAAACATATGAACTTTAAATATTATTTTTATTTTTTGTAAACAAAAATATCGTGTTGGTATATTTATTTAATCGATCCTACAAAAGCACCGCAAATACAAAGAGCCAACAATTCATTGGAGCCACTCGAAAAAGTACAATTTTCCTAATCAACGATAATAACGTTCGATTATAGCAAAGATAAATTAATTAATCCACTTGATAGGCACAAGTATACATTAATTTAATTAAAATCAATTTTATTTTGTTTTAAATGTTTACATATCTTTAAGTCTTTTAATATTATAAATTAGTATGGTGTGTTTATTTTATTTATTACTTCATATCAACATTTCGATATAAATGATATCCTCATCGAGCCTTTATATCTGAATAATTTATCTTCTGCTATTTTATTATTTCAAAAAATATTGAAATAAGGATTGAGGTGCGAATTTACAAGGCTCCAGACAACTTACACATGATTTATTTATTTTATTGGCCATCAATCATAATATTAATATTCTATTGTGTTGATAATCAGGAATATATAGACTAAGCGCCTGATTTCAGTATGATGACCCACTGACAGAAACACGTGTTTGATGAGAGAGACATTTATGTTATATGTTGTCTTTGGATGTGTTTTGCAGCCCGAAATATTTGTAAATAAATAGTGTGTATGCTGGATAAACAGGGGCTGGTCTTTTCTCCTATTAATCAATCAATTCCTTCATGCTTAAAATTGTTACACACACACAGACACCCAGTCCAATTTGCGGGACCCACTTTTTTGGACTCAGGGACCTCAAAACATGTATATCCATCAAAATCTCGACATTGAATTTTTAACGTGATCGCAATACTTTCTCTCATTATATATTTCATATATAGGGTAAGAGAAAGTAAAATGAAGATGAGAGATTTCTTTTTTTGGTTTTATTTAATATATAACACTGACCTGCAAAATAAACATTTTTTTCAGCTGAATGGATTTTAGTGTTCTAAATCCAAAACTGATCACCGAGCTATTTAAAAAATTTTCATCCTCCAGAGAGGCCCTCCTGTAAATTGAATCTTCCAACAGACCCCCCCCCCTACACCGAGTTCGCATCCCGTCCGGCTTTAATTTAAATTGAATTGGCTACCAATCAATTTAAATAAATAGGGACGGAGTCTAAATGGCCTCCGATGCCGAAAAAGACCTTAAATAAAAAAAAAAATCGCTTCCACCGACAAAATTGCATTCCTCCCCCCCCTTGGTATCGTTTTTCCTTTTGAAATCTACACCCTTTTTTTTATTATAGGCTTTTATAGCCATTATAGTACACTTTACAGATGTATTTCAGATTTTTCAAATTCATTTTCTGGCTCTTCCTCCCATAGAGCCAATGTTAATTCCCTGTGGGAATTTGCATGCGAATATCGATTCAAAAGGGGGTGCGGTCCCCTTTGGAACTTTTTACACATTTAAAAAATTTTTTCCAATTCCTATTTTGTATTTATTTTTTAAGTTTCTCTATTTTGTATAAAATATCCAAATATGAGATGAAAATTTTGAAAAAACCATAGCCTGAAGCAGTCAACATTTAAAATGCAAATGTAATATATCTCGACACAATGCGACCAGTCACACCATATTTTTACTTTCTCTTATTTTCATTTGTACGCCGTGATAATCAAGTCTTTCATTTATTTATATTATTTTATTTTATTTATTTTTTTTATTAAATTTTATAATCTCCCTCCCAATCTCCCTATTATTACTTTAGGTAAAAAGGATTTCTTTTATAAACTTGCTGAGTACTCGTGGGATTAATTTAGCCCTCCGACGCAACCCTTTGGCGACGAGTTATTGAGTAGCTCTGTATGTAAAATTTATTAGTTACTAAAGTTGATTTCATCTTTTTTTTTTATTCTCTCCTTGTTTCCTTCTCTTCCATGTATTCCTCTTTTTTAATCTATTTTATCTCCACGGTGTCATTTTTCTTTTTCTTTTGAAATTTAATTTATTTTTTTCAATAATGTGAATCTTTTTTTTTAAGATTCATGTTTGCATAGTGTTAAGCCAAGGGTGGGGCAGCCATGATTTATGAAAAGATAGTGCATCTCTTGGACCCTCTTTTATGCACAATACTTTTTTTTTTTAATTTATCTATTTTATTTTTATAAAACAAAGTTTTTTCTTTCTTTTATGGCTTTTTAAGAAAATGTTTTAGTCGTGGGCATGATTGCGCTCAACATTTGCCTTTTATATATAATTTATAAGCTTTTAATCTAGACAACGTTAAACAAAATCAACTTAATTAAAAATAAAAATATTTCTTTGGTTATTATAATAACAGTGGTGTCATTTGAGGGGGCAGAAGGGGGCATTTGCCCCCCCCCCCTCCCCTGCTTAACGACTATGATCCTTTTTAAATTTTATATTGTTTTAAATATAATATTTCAAAATATATCTCCTGGTATATAAACTGTAAAAAATTAACTTAATTAAATAACTTTTGGCCAAATTTGAGATACCCAGTTCCAGGTAAATTTTCGGTAAAATCAGAAAAAAAGTTTTCCTCCCCCTCAAGAAAAAGTTTAAATGACGCCACTGTATAATGCCCATCTATTTATTATTTTAAACAAAATTTATTTCTCTATCTTTACCTTCCTTTGAAAATTTTGAACAATTTTAATTTTTCTAAAGTAGTTAACGGGATTTTTTAATATTTTCCATTTTAACTTCTAATTAAGTTGTTTTTCGCTTGTTGATTTTTGTCTTACGTATTCAAAACTTGGTAAAATTAAAAACAAATCACTTTAATTATTATATTAATTGCTTATAAAATTTTGAAATAGTTTAATTTCATCCCCAATTGCTGATTTAAATAAACAAATCCTTTTTACTTTATATCACTTGTGATGTATATTGAAATTTAGAAAAAATTGCAATCGCATTAAAAATTCATTGTCAAGATTTTGATGGAAATACACGGTTAAGGTATCCTAAGCCCACCTTATTGGTCCAGCAAAATTACCAAAATACCTAAGGAACGAAAAAGTAGAAGGTTCAAATTTAATAAGTTAGCGTCACCCCTAGGACGAGGCTTTTGAACAAATTTAGTGATGCAAGTTTTTTAATATAGCTGCTTAATTGATGTAGTAGAAGGAGAATAAAAAGAGAGAGCAGCTACTTATATTTTCTTTTATTTTTCCCTCAGTGCTGACGTTTCTGTCCTGTTCAGGGCCATCCTCAGAGCATTAGGGCTGTCATTAATTTCAATTTCAACATTTCACCTATATTAAACACGGTTGGTCGATTTTACATACCAATTACATGTCTATTTTTTGTATATGAGCAGTAGGTGAGATGTTTTACAATGGTCGTCTTCGAGTAATTTTTTTTTTTTTTTTGACTGTTCTCACCGAGTTTGGTTTACACTGCGGGATTAATAAAAGAAAATAGAATTAGCCTCTCTCTCTTTTTATTCTCCTTCTACTACTTTTGAATAAAATCAGCAAAAGTATACTTATGTACTTTTTGAGTTTTTTATATTTCTTCAAAATCCGCTCAAACGATTTTGATTGAAATTTATTTATTTTTAAAAATCTCTTTAAAATGTAGGCCTATATTCTCATTTTGTCCCCAAAATTTATTATTTTCGCCCATATAAAAGGTAGTAGATGGTTGTCATTGTTCCTATGATTATAAATTTTACTTCCTGGTCCCTTATGTCAACACAAAAAGTTCTCGTGTGATGAGCTGTTATTCATATTATATTTTTTTTTTTTTTTAGAATTCTGTTAATTTTGTACGAGTTCCTCTGACAGCGACTGTATATTCGATATAAACAGAGATAACTTGTTTTTTATTTAAACTTTTCAACTATAAACTTTGATAATATTTATCTTTTATTTCATATTTTTTTTTTTTTAGACAGGCAAGTTTTGGCCGGATTTAGAGGAAGGGAGCGAAAAGGCCTAAAGCTTTTACTCTCTTTTTTTACTTTTATTTTATTTTTTATTATATAATTCTTCTTAAATTCGGATTGGCGAAGTTAAAATAATTAAATTTTAAATAACTCTTGTCTCTTAGAGCTCTTTTTCAAGAGCCCCGCTTCCCGTGGTTTCCAATAAAACTGTGTCTACTTTCAATTAATTTTTTCTAAAAATTATTTTCATTAGAATCAATTTTTATTTATTTTAAAATTCATAATAATAACAATCCCTCCTCATGTTATTATTTTGCTCATTTCCTATTCCCATTTGAATAGCGATTTTTTTTTTTTTTTTTTCAATTTCCTAGATATGATCAAACCCCACACCATTTGCATAAAATATTTTCTATTGACCCCTCAATTGAAAGGACCTATTAAGTAGAACAATCTTAAAGCCCTGTGTGAAATGGAACCCCTTAAAAAGAAATCGGTCCCTCGAGATGGATTTGATGTAAACCAAAAAGCCCGCGTAAGCATCTTTCTCTCCTTTCCTTTTTGGAATTAATAAGAGAATTTCTTCGTAGACTTCAATGCTTTTTGTGGATATATTTCTTTTTTTTTTAATTAAAATTCAAATTGTCCTGGATAATTTTATTAAAATTCCCTCCCTTCGGCTACCTTTCGCCTCCAGATGTTTGAAGCCAATTTATTTATTCCTTAATAATAGAGCATAACTTTAATGAATAACATTAAAAAAATTTAATTTAATATATAGTCTAAAGAAGGGCTAAAAGACAAACCTCTAATTAAAGTTCTCAATAATTAGATCACTTTGGTTATAAATTTTGAATATAAAAAATTCCTTGGACTTTTAAGTACCCATTGTACAGAACAACTCTATCTTTAAGGAAATTCTTAAAAGAGACGCGTTCTTTTATTTTATTTTATTCCATAAGAAACCAGCGAGAGAGTTGTTTGATGGCACATACAGGGTGTCTCTTTTTTACTATCCATTCATAAAAAAAAGTATTTTAAAATTTAAAAAAAAAGCCTAGAATAAAAAAAAGTAATATACATTTGATTAGTTAATTTTTGTTAATTACAGATATTTTCTTTTTTTGATTAAATACAGTATATAAACTTCTTTATATGTTCTTTATAAATATTTTTTAAAGTTTTTACCACCAAATTCTACACCGTCGATTTTTTTTTATTAATCGTTTCATGATTCCAAAAAAATTGCCTGATTCATAGGCCAAAAAAACCTCTGAATTCTTTTGCCTTCAATAGTCGAAAGTTGTGTAATGTGCTGTCACACCAAATTTTACGTGGCGATATATAGCCTAGTTAGATTCCGATGTAGCCTACATCAGAACTCAAGAGGTAAAATTTATACTATAATTAAACATACAAATAATTGAAAAATACTATTAATATTCAATATTTACATTTTATTACCATGGCAATCTCACCAGTCTTTTCTATGGAGTACAAAAGTAAAGTGTGCTTCAAACTATGTTGTTGGGAATACGGCATATAAAGGTTAAAGAGCGCCTAAAAAATTATTTAGCAGATTTTGAGAAAATAAAAAAAAAAAAAATACTTCATCAAATTACTAGAATTCTTTGGCCTATTTATTTATTTCAAAACCTGCGTGTTGCTTTTCAGGGGGTAACTTAAATAGCAAATTCCAAACTCGTGCCTCTTTCATGAGATATTTTATTCACACACACACAGACACACAGACGTGTATTTTCATCGTAATCTTGATATGGAATTTATAACACGATTGCAAAAAGAAAGTAAAAAATCTGGTGTGACTGGCGCACAGCACACAACTTTCTCTTACCCTTCGGTAAGAGAAAGTTGTGCACTGTGCTGGTCACACCAGATTTTTGTGTCGAGATATATTTAGTTTTCCATAGCACCTTAGTTTCAAACTTGCATTTTAAATGTTGATTGCTTGAAATAAACTATGGTTATTTTTCAAAATTTTAATCTCATATTTGGCCATTTTATACACAATATAGATTCGTAAATAAATACAAAATTTCATAAGAATTGGAAAAAAAATTTTAAATGCGTAAAAAGTTCCAAAGGGGACCCCCTTTTGAATCGAAATTAACATACAAATCCCTATAGGAAATTAACATTGGCCAAATGCGAAGATAAGGTAGAAAAATTTAAAACGCGTAGAAAGAGAGAAGATAGTTTTGTGAGAGAGAGAGATATGTTTTCTCCGAAAAAAAAATGGGCGTTTAAATAATAATTGATTTTTAATCTAATAAAAAGAAAAAGATTTAAATTCGGTTACCATGGCAACCATTTATTTCTCCTATTCTTTCCTATGAAGCACAAGAGTAAAGTGTGCTTCAAACAATTTTGAGGGTAAAACGAGAATATACATTTGAAAGAGCATCTAAAAAATAATTGATTTTTGAATTTTAATCAAAATCGTTAGAGCGAATTTTGAGAAAATCGAAAAAAACTGAAAAAGTACATCAGTAAAGTACTAGTACTTTTTGGCCGATTTTGATTAAAAGCTTATTTTGTCGGTCCCGGGGGGTGTTTAACTTAAATATAAAATTTCAGCCTCCTAGCTCAATTCCTTCATGCTTAAAATTGAACACACACACACACACACACACACACACACACACACACACGACAGACAGACAGACAGACCATGTCGCGAAAACCACTTTTTTGGATTCAGGGGACCTCAAAACGTGAAGATCCATCAAAATCTCGACATCGAATTTTTGACATAAACCAATACTTTCTCTCTCTATATATTTCATATATAGGGTACGAGAAAGTAAAATTACAACTCTCAAAGAAGGTGTTATTTAATTCGAATCATCCTATACTTTTCTGAATTCCAATCAGGAATCTGAATAAAAAATTAACATCATCCCAAATAGATCGTTAACATTTATAATGACTGCAATAATATTTTATTTATTTCATAATTTTTCGCTTAAATAGATATGGATTTGGTAGATAAAAAAGTAAAAAATAAATAAACAAACTGCGGGTTTTTGTTCAGATGCTCCCATGAGACATCGAATGACTGAAACAGACGTTTCACCGAGAGAGAGGAAAAACTCGCAGTCTTGAGCAGTTATTAAACCAGTTACTCATGTTATTTTATACCCGTCGCCATTTATTAACAGGACTCCGACTATTAATATCCATTTATTCGATAGCTTGCCCTGGCTATATAAGGAGTTCAGCCGCTTTAATTATGTATATGATTATATTCTTAATTACATTTAATTATTATTCCAATCAATTTTAACTTTATTATTGAACTTAGCATAAATTGATAAAATAGATTAGATTGAGTAGATTAGAGATTTTTTCCTATTCTGGATAAATTCCAAAAAAAATGTCTCCTCACGCTATAATGAAATAAAATAAAAAAAAATGAATAAATTAAGAAAATATGTTGAGAGTACAATCACCTTTAATCAGAGAATTTTGTAAAATTGATAAAAACAATAAGAGCATCTTGAGGGAAATTGGTAGCTCCAGTTCGTTAAACCCCTACAGAGAGATGGATAGATAAGATAAAAGGATGAACTACTTTACCATACGTCACAACTGATGACGTCAGAGATTTTTTTGGCTTTCTGCCACCCAAACAACGTCACAATCAACAAGAAAATAAACAAACGAAATGACCCAGCTATAAGATCTAATCTAGAAGATATTTAATCCTAACCTTTTTCACTAGATACACATAAATGATGTCTGGGGTTTAATGAAGTTAAGAAGACAGGACGAGGACGTAAGGCGATGGCGAGTTGAGCTGCTCTTAGCCAGAAGACACAAGTAATTTACGTAACCTAGAATTATAGAAGGCCTACTTAAAAAATATCAAGTGGCAGGCTCTGCGACCAAAATAGTTCCTTCCCTGGGGCTATCACTTCTAATTGCATTCCATTTTGATTATTTCATCATCTTATTTATATGCTAAGAAGCTACTATAACTTTTTTTTTAATAAAATATTTGACATGGAAATTTGAGTGATTTGTTTTTATAAAAATCGCAAATCTTTTCTTTGAAATAAATACATATTTATTAGATTTTCAGAGGCTATATATTAACTAGTTTCCAAACTTGAAATAACAAATTTTACAGATAAAGTTCGGCAAGTTGATGTATTTTATGGAATAAATAAAGATTGCACTCCATCTGTGTTATACTTACTTGACAAACAAAGTTAGAAACATTATGGAGGTAAAATGAACTGTAAGAATATGTCATATATTGTTGAAAATATGTTTTGGTGCCTGTAATTAAAGAAATTTAAAAAAAGGGTTTTAGGGTTTTTCATTTAAATGAGAAGGCAAGTCCTCTAAAAAAAATTCTTGGCGATAAGATTAATAAAATTTCTTATTTTTGTACCTTCATTTTTTTTTAAATCTCCCTTTGCGTGTTCGGCACTGAATATTATGTTTAAATAGATTGCAAAATTTTATTTGTATAAACATATATCCCCACCCCTTTCTAAATATTTTTCAAACAAAAGTTTATTAAAATTAGTTATTTATAGGGTATATATGCACCTACAGCCAAATAAGACTAATTCCCTTGATGCTTCCCTTTTTACTTAAATTTTATCTTCCTTTCCGAAATTAAAAAAAAAAAATAGAATCGTTTATTTGACTGCCTGTGCATTGAATATCGCAGTTCGCTTATTTATTATCAGGGTACGGATTTTGCATCTAATGCAAACAAGAAAATAAACTAATAAAATTGCAGAAAATGATAGGCTAGGCCACAACTTGGCTTTTAAATAATTTTAATACTAAAAAACTTTGGTAAAGTAAAATTTTAAAGTATCCTTATGACTTGGAAAGCTCGTGTTAAAAATTAACATTTTTAACACATAATTGACCCTCGTGTATCATCATTGCCGGAAGGGATTCAACAACTCTACTGATGATGTCACATGAATGTCGAAATGTGCATTAAATGTTAAAAATGCTAATTTTTAATAAATATTTGAAACATATAACCTAGTCTCTTAATTTTACAATTTATTAGACCCTTTGGTTTCCAATAAATAGATGAAGTTAGTGACCATTTTATTATTTTACCCGTTGCTAGTGTATTTTAGGGTGTTTAGGGCTCTCAGCAGGGGTGGCCAACCTTTTCAGCGGAAGAGGTCAAATTTCAATTATATATAGGCTCACACTTTTTTTTTTACGACTATGTGCTAATGTAGTGTTGTTTTGGTGATATGTATAATACATTAAAGTTGACATTTATTTTATTTGACCTAGCTACGCTGGCCTTGTGTTGGCCACCCCTGCCCTAGATATTAGATTTCCGCTTTGTCTACTTCATTTTACCAATTTTTAGTGCATATCGATTCGAACCCTATTTACAATATTATATTTTATTATTTATTTTTATCTATCTCAAACTTTTATTTATCTTTCCTAATTCAATAAATTAATTATTTTTAATCCATTGCCAGTTTTTTTTTATTTACTGTCTCAAGAAAAAAACTCATCTCTGGCACTTGATTAAATTATTTTCTGGTTTCTTATAAAAATCGCATGCTGGCTTGCTTATCTCAACTGAGATCTCAGTCGGATGATATGAAAAGGAGGTAGCTCGTAGCTCGTAGCTCGTAGCTACCAGACTACCCAGGCTACTTGTAAGTTGCTGGGTGTATTTTGAGCAGTAATTGCAAGGGCTGGTGGCAGGCATTCTTGGTGGGCCGCAGGCTGCCATCGGTATTTGAACCACGCACTTTCAGGCTTTAATAAGGCCAGCCAGGTCTTGGAGGGAATCCTCCTTAATTGCTGGCAGCAGCATTCTTGACCCGAAGGCACTCGCCTGTCACCGGACAGCCCTAATAACACTAATCAGGCCTGAGGCTTTCGATTCATCCTCGTCTTCCGCAGTTCACTATCAAATACCTGCCTACCTTCACTCTCCATCTATTATGACAACTAAATTAAAAAAAAAGAAAGATATTTACCCAGCTAAAAAAATAGTATAATTGAATGAGATATTTTCACTTTTCAAATTACTTTTACTTTCTCTTACTTAAATATGTAATAAGCCCTATATACTGAGAAAGTATTACGATCATGTCAAAAATTCGATGTCGAGATTTTGATGGATGTCCCCGAAATTGGTCTCTGCGTCTGTCTGTCTTAAAATAGCCAAATAGGAGATTAATATTTTGAAAATTAACTATAGTTTATTTCAAGCAGTCAACATTTAAAATACAATTGAAAACGCACGTGGTTAAGTTTGGAAATAAGATGCAATGGGAAACTTAATAAAGGCTATATCGACACAAAAAAATCTGCTGTGCGCGAAGTCACACCAGATTATTTTTAACTTGTCTACTTTAAAGAAGTTTGATTATATTTTTTTCGCTGCAATTAACCATCAACTGTTAGCCGATTTTTGTGCCATTAAAAGCGCCAGGCTGCATATTTTAATGGCTGCTGACAGCTTCACTTAAGCCGATTATTGTTTTTTGAGGACATTTCTCACAATTACGACGGGGGGGGGGGGCACCCTCATTCTTTTTTCGTCATCCCCGCGTTTTAAGCCTAAACAAATGAATCACATTAAAATTAAAATAATATTTCTTATGAAATATATCAAAATTAGATTTTGATCTACTTAATTTATCCTTAAAAGCGAGATGTCATTTTTGGCATTTCATCCGAGAATATTTAATTTAATAATGCCTTGTGATGAGATTTCAACCTCGTCGTCATCCCTTTTTTTTAACTCATTATGCAAAAGAAAAAAAATATTCTTTTTCTTTATTGATTCTTTAATTATGCAAAATTTTCGGACACCTTTTTTTTTAAATGACTTAAGTTTTCATGCATTAATAAATAGATATAATTTTTAAGATTGTTGATTTAGAAAACGACATTTTTTTCTAATAGATATTAATTTATCATCTTTGATAGGTGAACCAAACTTAAAAAATTTTTTTCGTATATTTTAATACTAATTTTACTTTAAAAAGAAAAAAATTATCTATTTAGAACAAACAAAATTTTTATTTTTGAATTTCTACGCTACTGTATTCTTTATGAAATTTTTTATGAAATTTTTTTCTTTTTTTGAATGTTTTTTTTTTTTTTTCAAATATAAAATACTGTATATATTGAAAGTATCGATTATTTTCCTAAATGTCGTTTGAAAAATTGACTTTAAATATTTTTTTGTCAAAGTTCACCTAATAAATCTTGACAGTTACCTAAATGAAGTTAATACCCTAATAAAGTTCTCGTTAATCGCAAACCTGCACTTAGCACTTCAAAAACCAAATGAACATACTAACATAGAAATTTTAATATAAATTTATTCAACTTTTCAGTTCCATTTCTAATTACAAATTTTTTAAATTTTATTTTTTTTTTTTTTGTTAAATTCTAAAATATTCCAACTATTATAATTTTATACCCTATAGCTTAATAATTAAATACAATTTTTAAAATGCTATATAATAAAAATCAATATAATTTGATAATTATATATAATTTTATATTTCTTTTTTTTTATAATTTAAAATTTAATTAAATATTTCTCATTTTTAGATGAGTTTTTTTATTTATTCCATTTTTTTTTTTTATATATATAAAAAATAGAAATGATATATACGGACATTTTTATATGATTTGAGACAAAGATGAGAATTCTTGTTCTTTGTTCATCTTATTCAAAAGCACTCAGCTCCAAGTTCGATACGAAAAGGATAGAGTTAGGTGGAAGTGGGGGGGGGGGCAAATTCCGACTCCGAAAGGGCCCCAATTTGGTTACCCTCTCTCCTCCACCAAACTGGACAAACTTGCTCAAAAGTTTCAATAGTTATGCCCTGCTTGTTACTTTCCTATTACTAAGTAAAGATATTAGAGAGAGAGAGAGAGATGTGGAAAATAATGGAATCTTCTCTTAATTGCCGGATATATTAATTGGAAAATTTCGCCAAGAAGGAAAACTATTTAAATTGTTTCCATGTAGGCTATATTAATATACATGGATATTCATTTAAAATTGTTTTTTATTAAACTCTTTCGCACTTTTATATTTATTTTTTATTAAATATTATATTCATATTTTATTAAAATATCTCGGCCTCTTTTTAGGCCCTCTCAAAAATATTATGTGAATTTATTTACACACAGAACTATTAATATTATAAGTTGAATAGGGACGAGGATGCAGCCAATTAATTGAGCCTCTATTTAGTAATTAAGCACTCTTTATTTGAACGTTTCGACCGGGATCAACCTTGCCATCTTCAGTCTTCAAAGAGCATATTCAAATTTTTTATAAGAGAAATAGAGTTGTCATTTATATTAATAGTAGTTATTTGCATCCTATGTCAAGTGAATGTAATTTTACTTAAAATGCCCACAAGTAATAACGCACACAGACCACTTTGCGGGACCCACTTTTTTTTGGACTCAGGGGACCTCAAAACATGCATATCCATCAAAATCTCGACATCGAATTTTTTTACATGATCGGAATACTTTCTCTATATAAATTTTATATATAGGATAAGAGAAAGTAAAAATATTTTATCCATGTTTATAATTCAATTTATCGGCCCCGTCGAAGACCAAAATGGGGAAATAATATTAATTTCCATTTAAGTGAGTCGATGAAAGATATATAAAATATCTATTAAGGAGGGGGGGGGGAGAAATATTTTATTTGGGTTAAAATAGTGAGGCGTAGGGGCCAATTTATCTGCTGTATTTTAGAAAACAATCACTGGTTGTTTATGTTTTTCCACATTTAATTTTATGTTTAGGGCTCGAGCTGTCTCTATTAACGATGCCTCTTAGACACATTTAATAGGAATAGAAAAGTCAGCATTTTTACAGATGAATATTTGGCCTGTGCTTTGATTAATTGATGTTTTTCTTTTTCAGGACCGGTGGTCATGAGGACATACGGAACCAGAACTTGATGAGAGTCAGGACTATGAACCACTGTTAGGATACGAAAATGGCACACACCGTGGTTCGCTTTCGGCGAAGGCTACACACCTGTGACCCAAGGACTGGACCATCACTGTAAGCGCATTCGTTCATTATCAACTCAAGAG